>JABCKI010005748.1:0-61473 GCA_018282025.1 Sphagnurus paluster
CGTCCCCATTTGGGGGGAGGGAGGTGCTTTCACGTGGCTTGATCAGTGTCTGCGATTTTGATCTTCGGGACCTCGTGCTATTGAGTACCATTCATTCGTCAGCCCCAGTAACTCGTCATGTCACATCAGTCACACCTGGCGCAATCAAACCAGATCAAACCCCACCACCCTACCGAGCGACAAGTCGTCATCAATTCTGAGCCGAGTAAGACTGGTCCGTCGTCATCAGGTTTGGCGCAGTTCTGCAAAGAATGTAGTCGATTGCTGGAGAATTCAAGAATTTATGTAATTCTAAATGTCGTAAGTGTCAGTTGAGTGTGCAAAAATTTACGAAAAATCTCCAAGAACATAGAAACAAATGAAAACCTTCAAGGGCAAGGAGATGAGAAAAATACTGAAAGAGACGCGACATAACGCGTTAATTTACGACGACTGACGAATGATCAACGTCATTGACAGCTGACAAGACCCTGACAAACTAGCTCAAGTTCCGCTGTCGGCAAGCACGGCAAGAGTGACATTTCTAAGCATCACGCTCAAAGTCCTCCCTCAGAGGGGACTCCTGCTATAATCACTTGATGAAATTCAAACTTTCACGAAACAGTTTCTACATGATTTCAGATACTATATACCAAGTCTCGGGTTTGTAGAAGCCCTCCAAGGCGAGATTTTTAAAGAGTGACGAAATATCAGGGTTGACGAATGTATGGTACTTTATAGTATTGTATCCGATATCTAGACGCCTCGCGTAGGGACCGCCGACTATTTCGTTGAGCCTTAGCAAGGAGACTGACCAGATCGACATCAATATGTATCACGTGATACATAGTGGCCAGTGCGCAGGTGTGTCGGTCATCGGATGGTCCCAAACAGAACCCATTTCAACCAACAGCTACTACTAGTAAACTGATCTACTGTCTAGGGACGCGTCCACTCTTGCGTAAATTAACGAGACACATATTCTCATCTCGAGAAGAATAATACTTCTATTATGGACGTGGTGAAGGCGGTAGAAGCTTATGTTACCAAACTCATTTCGACTCCTTCGGCGATGAAGGTGTTGCTTCTGGATTCACACACGGTATGTTAGATGGTCTTCAGTTGAAGTACATGAATCTAAACAAAAACTTCAGACGCCGATTGTGTCGCTAGCAGCCACCCAGTCCACTCTTCTTTCACATCAGGTATACCTGACGGATCGCATCGACAACAAGAAACGAGATCGCATGCCGCATATGAAATGTGTTTGTTTCCTTCAAAGCAATGAAGGTAGCCTTGCGGCGCTAGAAGCTGAATTAGCCGAACCAAAGTATGGAGAGTATTATTTGTGTCAGTTGGTGAATCATTAGGGCCCGGTGGAATATGTTGATTCAATACTCACGATCCCGCACAGACTTCAGCAATATCTTGAATAAGACAGCTATTGAACGGCTTGCTGAAGTTGATGAATACGAGGTCGTGAAGGAAGTTCAGGTATGTTTAACAGTTTTTGGATGAGTTGCAAGCTAATGTGTATTTATGAAGGAATATTTTGCGGATTACGCCCCACTGTTACCGTGTCTGTTCTCATTGAATCATACACCAAGTTCCTCCAGACCTCTATACGGATCTACTCCAAATTCCTGGGACACCAAAGCTCTTGAGCATACCATTCAAGGGATTACAGCCGTGATGTTGAGTCTAAAGAAGAAACCTATTATCCGGTATGAAAAAATGAGTGGCATGGCTAAGAAACTTGCAGTTGAAGTACAGGTACATAAATTACTTCTCTTAATCAGATTGAAGATATTTACACTCGCCTGACCAGCACCGAATACGATCGGAGTCTTCACTCTTCGACTTCCGACTCACACAAGTGCCCCCTCTACTGCTGATCCTAGACCGAAGAAATGATCCTGTTACCCCGCTTCTATCGCAGTGGACTTACCAGGCTATGGTACATGAACTTCTGGGCATCCAAAATGGCAGAGTAGATTTGAGTATGGTGCCTGAGATCAGGCCGGAGTTGTCGGTAATATATCACCGCCATTTGTGTAATGCTCTACTAAACCATAGCTTACAGGAAATCTTACTTACGATAAATACCGACCCGTTTTTCCAAACACACTATCTTGCAACCTTTGGCGATCTCGGAACATCACTAAAGAACTATGTCCAATCATATCAATCCCGTTCTATGGCGCATACTCCGTCTTCGATAAATTCTATATCTGACATGAAAAAATTCGTGGAGGAATATCCCGAATTTAGAAAGTTGGGCGGCAACGTCAGCAAGCATGTCGCCTTGGTTGGTGAGCTCAGTCGGCTCGTAGGAAGAGATAAACTTTTAGAGGTCGGGGAAATCGAGCAAGGTCTCGCCACCAGCTCAGGTGCTGATTTCAGAGTGAGTGGAAACATACAAATAATCCCGTTTTTCTAACATGCATTAGAGCGTGCAAGCAATCATCAGTGATCCCAATGTACGGGCGTGGAACAAGCTTCGCCTAGTTATGCTGTTTGCGCTCAGATACCAGAAGACGCAAACCAGTAATATTGCGACATTAATTAACCTCTTGCTGGCGAACGGCGTAGCACCAGAGGATGCTCGGGTGCGCTTCTACCATTGTATTCGCAAAACGACCAATAACGACCCTTACACAGCTTGTATATGTCTTCCTCAATATCGCTGGCTCAGACCAACGACAAGACGATCTCTTTTCAACCGAATCACTGCTTGCCAAGGGTCGTTCTGCCCTCAAGGGTCTCAAGGTAAATACTTACCTAGATACTTCTCCGCTTCTTTAACGGATGACAGGGAGTGGAAAATGTGTACACGCAACATACCCCACACTTGTCACAAACCCTTGAAAATTTGTTCAAGGGTAGATTGAAAGAGACAAGCTACCCCTTCGTTGATCCCCCTGGGATAAACGCTGGACTACAAAGGTTCGTTTCTTGTGGATTTAGACCCACTGCCCTGCAGTTAATTGTTTACCGCAGACCACAGGACGTCATTATATTCATGATTGGTGGTACAACATACGAAGAAGCACGGACTGTGACCCTCTTCAACCAGGATCCTGTTACCGCATCGAGCGGTGGTGTACAAACTGCCGTGGGCACCCGGCTCCTTCTTGGTGGCACCTGCGTTCACAACTCCTCCTCGTATGTCGACCTGTTCTCTCTTCCGAAAGTGCTACTCTTGACGCCGAAGTCAGATATGTTGAAATGATCCGGGCAGCCGCCACCTGTTTCCCGTCATCAGTTTTCCAGCCCCCTCCAGAATCAGCGTCGAATGCCCCCGCGTTGAATTTGAATTTAGGTGGCGTTAACGTAAGCCTGGGAGGCACAGGGGGCACAGGAGTATTTAGGTCGAGCGGAGAGGGTGTTGGCGTTCAAGCAGATGGTCTTCGCGACGGTGTACTGAGCCTTATTGATAAGGTTAAGCAGGGTGTCGATCGCATAGCCATACAATAGCTTTCTCTTTTCTTATCTTTTTATTATGCTTCTTAGGCTTTAGCGCTTTAGGAAAGGTCGGTGTTGTTATGGGATGTGTTCCGTAACTTCATTCGCTCAAACTTGGGAGAAAGTCCGGTTTCTTTGTAGGCACGTGAACCTCAAGTATAGGTGACACGTTGACTTCCATCACGCGACGGTAATCTTTAAACTTGGTCCGCATTGCACAAAACACATTCTTTCTCTCCATTCCGGGTTTTCCTCACCCATCGCCTCCTCAAGGTCACAGAAGCTCGCGCTTGCTACAGCTTACAATGGCGAAAGGCTTATTTGGCGGTCTCAAAGGCGTAGATGCTTTTGGCAAGGTATAGTACAAATGACACGTTATGTACTTCGGACTTGTGTTTACTGCTGAAATTCATAGACCACTGACGATGTTAAAGTTAAGACAAGAACGGGTGCTTTTTGTGAGTAGCTCAAACTGAGCACTACAGTCCAAGATTAACATGAATTATAACTATAACAGTGACGATAATCTCTGCCGCAATTATTTTGGCCTTCACCACAATGGAATACCTCGACTATCGGAGGATCACCATTGACACATCTATCGTCGTTGACAAAAGTCGAGGCGAAAAGCTGACCGTCAATATGAATGTGACGTTCCCAAGGGTGCCTTGCTATTGTAGGTATCCCACTTCTGGAATACGGGCCTCAGTTGACATTTTTTATCGTATTCAGTGCTTAGCTTGGATGTTATGGATATTAGTGGAGAGCTACAGCGGGATCTCTCTCACAACATTCTAAAGGTCCGGTTGGATCACCTCGGTCACATGGTACCGCACTCCTTCAGTGCGGAGCTACGAAACGATATTGAAAAAATGAGCGATGTGAAAAAGGACGGCTACTGCGGCTCATGTTATGGTGGATTGGAGCCTGAGGGCGGGTGCTGCAACACCTGTGAGGATGTCCGCACGGCGTATGTGAACCGGGGGTGGAGTTTCGCTAACCCCGATGCCATTGAGCAGGTGAGCCGTTAATTGGTTGGACCGAGGTTATCGCATCAATACCCTTTTCTTCTTCAGTGTAAGAACGAGGGCTGGGCTGAGAAATTGAGGGAACAATCTAATGAGGGCTGCAACATCTCTGGACGCATTCGTGTCAACAAGGTCATCGGGAATATCCATCTCTCTCCCGGCCGTTCATTCCAAACCAACTCGCGCAACGTCTACGAGCTTGTCCCGTATCTTCGCGATGATGGTTCCCGTCATGACTTTTCCCATATCATTCATCACTTCGCCTTCGAAGGTGTGTAATAGCCCCAAAAGGTTCGGCTCATAGACTTAAAATTTGCAATAGGTGATGATGAGTACGACTATTGGAAAGCTGAAGCTGGCAAAGCTATGAAGAAACGCTTGGGTATCGCCGCTGACCCATTGGACGAGACGCAGGGCAGGGTCAGCTCAACACCAGTCTATCTAAAATGTCGGTTTTAACAATCTTTCTAGACCAGTAAGGCCAATTACATGTTCCAGTACTTCTTGAAGGTGGTCTCGACACAATTCCGCACTTATGACGGGCAAATTGTTTGTTATTCAACGTGCTGTCTGACATTGTCACTAACGCGCTTTCGATGGCCAGGTGAACACTCATCAGTATAGCGCAACATCTTTCGAGCGAGACCTTGAGGAGGGTTCGCAAGGTGATACACCCCAGGGTATTCATATACAACACGGTGTCAGTGGGGTTCCAGGGGCATTCTTCAACTTCGAAATCTCGCCCATGTTGGTTGTACATTCTGACACACGGCAAGCCTTCGCTCATTTCGTTACATCGTAAGCCTCCTTCGTCACGCTAAGATATCGCTACTGATGTAATTTAACAGAACTTGTGCAATCGTCGGAGGAGTCCTGACTGTTGCCTCCCTGCTTGACGGAATTCTATTTGCGACCACTCGTGCTATCAAAAAATCTGGCAGTGGAGGATCTGCTGCGGGATATGGGGGTAAAATCATGTAAACTACATAGAATTGTGGTGACCCATTGTTCTCTGTAATTATTGCATTCACTCGACCGGATGTTCTACGACGTAACCGTGTAGAGGGCGATGCCATTTTGTAAAAACCTTTCTCTACAACCTACAAGTACATTAGGCAGACCATGAGGTGCTCGACAGAACTTTCAGACTTTCCGACGCGCGGAAGGCTTAGCGCGTCCTACCGCACCAGTGGTCTTGCGTTTCTTGGTAGGGACAGATTCAGGATCTGGACGTGGTGTCCTCTTGGAAGATTTAGGCGGTGGTTGTTTATCCTATATTTTGTCAGGTAGATCATTCTGCAAAGGAAGCCATTTACCTCTGCCCCAAGCATCAACTCGTCTTCATCCTCGTCTAGACAATGATCTTCCCTATTAACTTCATCCGAACATTCGCTCATTACTGGGGACCTGTTGTCTGGACCAAGATGATTTGCATCGGCGGCAACTTTCCGCTTCCGATGTACCGTCTGCTTGGGGTTTACTACCGTGGCGTCGCGCTGTACGTTTCCTTCAGCATCATCCACACTGTCAGACTCTTCCTCGTCGTCTGAAACTTCCCTCTTCACGTGAATCACAGCTTCCACCCGTCGAATGACGGTGGAACGCTGTCGTATAGGACTTCGGGGCGAGGCTTTGCGTTTCCGGGGGGTTTGTATATGATCTGAGTTTAATGTTTCACTAGTGAAATGTGTTAGTGTCGTTGGTGAAGGTTTTCCTTTCAAAGGTTTTGGTATAGTTCTTGATCTACGCGTGCTGATACTAGCAGGAGATGAATCGACGTTGGGTGTACGTCCCGGGCTCTGCGCCATCTTTTCAGGTGAGGCCTGGTTCTGAGAGTAGGCGGTTGTTCTTGTGGAAGAGCCTGTGGATTCTGCCGACTCTGGCGCGGCCTGGTTGAGCACGAATGGTGCAGTTTTCCACTGAAACATGTAAGATTTCACCAATCAGACAATTTTTTGAGATGACAACCTTTTGTCTTTCGGCGATCAATTCCTCTATTCTCGTTGTGAGGCTACACCGTTCTTGCTCTACTCGAAGAAAATGTTCTTGCCAATTTCGCGATTGGTCCTTCCACTGCGTTGCTTCTCGGCGTAGTTGCGCGATGGTCTCATTTTGATAAGAAATCTAAACGCTTATCCATATGATTCACAGTAATGTATTTGAGATAATACAACAACGTACAGATAGTTCGGCCTGCTTTAACTGGGTATCGTTCAAACTAGGCAGACAGCAAAGACGAAGGTATACACAAACTGCTGCATTAACACTCGCGACTTCTTTCTCCCAAGCCTGTCCCTCCAGTTGGGCCGCATGCAGGTCCTCGAGTGCTCGATCGCGTTCAAGCCGCGCCTCCCGCGAGTCAGCGTTGGCTTGTGCCACCTCTCTGCGAGCTTGGTTCTCGACATCTGAGAACTATGGCTGAAGTCAGACTGGCATTTATCGTATAACCATCCCCGGCTGACCGCTTGATAGGCAGACTTAGACAGTGCTGCCAGTGATTCTGCCAACAGGCCCGACGGATTCGTGTTGGTAGGCATGGATAGAGTGTAGGGCTCACGTGGCATCCTCGGTTCAGTCATCATTATGACATTCTGACACCGGTAAATGAGTAGCATAAGTAGTGTAATCTTAAGTTGAGAGATGTATTGATCTGGTTCGCGTGGAAGTGCTAGGGATCTCGCTCAGCTCACTCAACTGACTCAGTCATGGCTGGCAGCTAATTTGAAGTGGCTTGTGGTATGATTAATTTAATAGGATCTCTGGCAAAAATATACCGGCAGCTGAAAGAAAGAAAGGCCATCAGTATTGAAAAAGCTAAACCGATTACAGATCCATGAGGGGACATGGCGTTGACAAGGCGCGAAATCGAATTTCGCGGTGTAATAGCAGATGTTTGTCGTTATTTTGTCAAGTTGAAGTGAGAAGGAGCGGGTGATAATTGTGCTCAAGGTGTGTTCCTGCCGGCGACCACCCTTCTCCATGGTCATCGTGTACGTTTCTCTCCATTTCCCCTAGGTGTTCAGAAACTCCAGTTTTCTATCTCAACGTCATTGTATACCATACCAATTGCATTGGCTCCAGTCAAATTTCAAATCCGTCGCGACGCGAACCTTTGCACGACATACACGCCATATCTGTACGACCCATCTGGACCTTCCAATATCATCTCAGAAAACTTCGATTCCAACGCCATTACATACCACTGATTTAATTTGCTGGACCATTGCTCCCGGAGACTATACCTACACGCGTAGGTACGTTTATCAATAGTTATATCATTACTGTTCACCTCGCCACAAATCTTATCATCTACATAGTGAATCAACCAGGATATACCAGTGCTTTCAATCATGTACCCGAATCAACTCAAAATCAACACACGGCTTGGTCCAAACCTCGGTTCTGCAGCTGCTAGTCGAATACCCGCCCGCAGTCGCTCTCCTTTGCGAGGCCCTCGGGAGGCCAACTCTCATCGTCGTAGCGCCTCGTCTACTTCGTCCCTATCAATAGTCTCCCCTACCACTACATCCACCAATAGCTCAACGTCTTCACTCCAAATACCTCACCCTACCTTCAATAGCGGCACAGCCCCTTCCCGATCACCCAGCCCCTCTAGCCCTATCATTGAGGATACCGTACGACTTGGACCGGAGTATGTTCTGGCTATGCATGACTACGCGCCTCAACACCAAAATGCTACCTGCTTGTCGTTTCGCGCGGGACAGGTTATTCACGTTCTAAATAGAGATGCTAGTGGGTGGTGGGATGGAGAGCTTGAGGGAAGGCGAGGGTGGTTCCCGAGTAACTACGTGAATGCAGATGTCGACTCCTTGACAGAGGAACAGCTTCCACAGAGTCAATTTGTGAGTTCCTTCTCGCTGATACAGTCTTTCCTATTGATACGTTCTCCAGAAACTCGGGCACATGCAGTCAGCTTCCGTTGCTTCTACAGTTTCCTGGGCGAGCACTGCGTCGCATACAACTCCCCAGCACCATAGACGGCCTATTCCAGAAGCCCTAGGACAGGATATTGACTCCTACTGTCCCGCACTTATGGTTCCTCTTCTACACAGTCTATCGTTACTACAAACCGCTGTGAGGGCGAATCGAACTTCCCACTTCCCCCCTTCAACTGCCTGTATTATTTCATGTGTTCGATCCATTTTATCTGCCACCGAAACCCTTGTACGAGATGCGCCAATTCTACAACGGTACCCATCTTTGGCTCAGGAGAGGAGACGCATTTTATCCGTCCTGGGGGCGCTAGTCGCTCAGGCGAAGAAGGCCTCAGAGAACACGCCTGATGACCAGAAGCAGGAACTGGAGGTTGAAAGTATGCTTCGTCTAGGTGGGCAGGTATTCGCCAATGTTCGCAGGTTTTTGGCTGTGGCGGTTCAGTGCGGAATTGAGCTTCCTAACCATTCAGACTCTTCTGGGTCTACCTACACCGATACCTCACCTTGGACTCAAGATATTTCATTTGACACCCCCCCTATATCCTACGGTGTGGACTCTCCAAATGGAAGAACACCCACTCAGGCTCGACTGCGGGAACGAGAATTAATTGCGACTGCGGGAACGGCGTTGCGTATGAAGAGTATGGGCGACCTTCGGAATCGTGTGTCGGCTCTCAGAGAGGAGGACTCAGACGCTATGCCATTACTGCCCAACCGACCATCGACTAGTCAATCCAAAGAGACGACTTACATGACTAGCCGGCACAAACAGAATATGTTATCTGTCAGCAGTACTTGTTCGTCGACATCATCTTTGTCTTCACAGGACTCATCTCCTCCCCTTCCACCATTCCCTTCTGGTCCTACGACGAGTGCTCAGGTCATGGATACACTGCGATTAACTCATGACCAATATCTGTCTACCA
The DNA here is from genome assembly GCA_018282025.1 of Sphagnurus paluster. Classification (NCBI taxonomy): domain Eukaryota; kingdom Fungi; phylum Basidiomycota; class Agaricomycetes; order Agaricales; family Lyophyllaceae; genus Sphagnurus; species Sphagnurus paluster. The sequence continues at coordinate 9,355 of JABCKI010005748.1, forward strand.
TTGCTGCTTTCATTGGCCACGCACACTCCCACTCTCGCAGCTCACACGCATCAAGCACGGGACATCTCTATGATCTCGTCAGGGAAATTGTTGAGATGGTATGCAAATTGTTGACCATTGTCGAGGCTGTCATGCAACACCCTGATGTTCCAGTGAATCGACTGGGGAACTTGAAATCTGCCAAGGAGGGCCTATATAATGTCACGAGTTCCCTAGCGGAGTCCGTTCGCCTTCTGACATTATCCCATCCTCCCACGTCGACGGACGAAGAAGAGAAGCAAACACTGTTACGCTCGGCGACTAGTGCGCTTAAAGCAGGCGCAGATTGTGTTGCAGCTGTCAAGGTCTGCCTAAACAGATCAGTGGGAGAGAGACCATTCATCATCAACCTGCCGAAAGCTGGTGACGATACTGTCCACCCATACACCCCCAGCAAATTCTCCAGGCTTCAGATTATGAAGTCGACCAGCACGAGTGCGTTACAGGGGTACGCGGTTAATGGGGTTGAAGATGAGGATCTTACTATTCACGCTGTATCACGCTCGCCGACCTGGAGGCCTCGAGACACATCTTCGGGCTCGGAGGAGAGTCGTTTCTCAAAGTCTTCCTTGCAGTCCGTCGATACTACTGCTACCTCTCCAGACGACACGAAACGGAGGCCACCGTCCTTGATCGACGTCAAGCGTTCTCCAGTGGAACCAGATTTGCCTTCTCCGAGATCCGTGGCCCGTACGGACGACGGTACTACTTGGGAAGGTAGCATCCGTGGTGACCATAACCTTGAGGAGAAACTATACAACGGCGATCTTCCAAGAGTTCCTGACTATGCACCAGAGTTTATCCAGGATCCAGTTGCATGGATGCTTTCCCATGATTATTCTCTTGAGGATGTTGCTTATAATAGTGACGGCCATCTCGTTGGTGCCACCATGGACGTACTAGTGGAGAAGATGACGCCTCATGATAGCATAGTAGACCCGGCGTTCTCTGCGGTATTCTTCTTGACATTCAGGTTATTCTGTTCCCCCATAGAACTCGTCGACGCCATCATTGCACGATACAATATCCAACCTCCTCGTGGTATCTCGGATGAGGACATCCAACTCTGGCAACAACGTAAGGGCGTCCCGGTCCGACTACGTGTATCGAATTTCATCAAAATCTGGGTTGAACTTTACTGGCGACCCATCATTGACGACGTCGCTCTCCCTACATTGTCAGACTTCACGAAGAATGAGCTATCGCTTTTCTTCACCGCGCCTGCGCAACGAATTCTTGAGCTGATCATTTTACGCCAGCAAACAACAGACTATACCATCAGTCCTATATCTGACCGTAGCCGCGATCCTGGAATGTCCATCAACCCCCCTTCCACTGTCTTGTTGACTTCGGAGGTCCCACGGCCTAGCATGACGAAGACTCTCCTGGTTGCTTTGAGAAAGAAGGATTTTATGACCATTGCCATCACTGACTTCGATGCCCTCGAATTGGCTCGCCAATTGACGATTATGGAGTGCAACTTGTATTGTGCCATTCAACCCGAGGAAGTCCTAGAGACGGGTTCGGAGGGCGCGAAGTCTCCTGTCAATGTTAGGGCTGTGTCGTCGTTGAGCACAGTCATCACGGGCTGGGTTGCTGAAAGCATCCTCGACGAGCTTGATCTGAAAAAGAGGACCACGTTAGTCAAGTTCTTTATCAAAGTTGCAGATGTAAGTAATATTTCTTTTGCCCATTTGCTGCACGCCCTCATAGCTCATTATACCATAGCGGTGCACTTCTTTGCACAATTATAGTACCTCACGATCAGTACTCGCTGCTTTGGACTCGTCAACGATCTCACGTCTACATCAGACCTGGATGGTTGGTCTTATTGCCCGTTCAAAACTTGTGTCCCTTTCTAACCAGCGAGTGGATATAGGGCGTTCCCCAGAAATACAAATCTCATTTAGAGACACTCAGAAGACTGGCAGATCATAGCCGGAACTACCACGAATATAGGACGAAGCTTCGGAACACTGCACCACCCGCGGTTCCTTTCTTGGGTATGCTCGACACAGTGATTTTCAGGTCCTTTTTGTTTCTCATGTAACATACATAGGTCTATATTTGACCGACGTGACCTTCTGTCGTGAGGGAAATCCTTCTCACAGGGCCTCGCCGGTAAATCCCAGCAAGAAACTTCTCAACTTCAACAAGTATCACAAACTTGCTCGCATTATTCAAGGTATGCTGATGTATTGATTAACTAGCCACTAGGGCTAACTCCACCGAAGATATGCAACGCTTCCAGGTCCCTTATAATCTCAAGGCGATACCTGAAGTGCAAGAATATCTAAACGTTGCTTTCGAAAAGTCTCGCCATCATGGAGACTTGCAGGACCTATACCGGCGAAGGTATTTTCTCTCTCTTCAATTGCTGGACATCTACTTAGTGCAAACCCTACAGCCTGTTAGTCGAACCAAGGCAAGCTGCTGATACTGCCCCAGCTGGTGACATGAGGCAACTCTTCAACTGGGCCACCCGTTCTCAGACCCCCACCGCTACAACATTCTCATGATATTAATATCCCTTTTCTACACTACCCCATCTACTCTATACCGCATCCTGCACCTATTAGTGATTTTTTTTTTCAATATTTCCTTTCCCTCATCGTTTTGTCGCTCATCAGTCGATTTGTAAGTTCCATACCATCCATTCCTTGCATATCTCGCGCATATTACATTTATTGCTGTCTCTTGTTTGTAACAATCCTACAGTTATTTATCTATATTCTCCTATGATTGGGGTACATATTGTCTAGTCGTACATATACAGCATCGTGATCATATAGATCTTTCACCTCTCGTTCACAGGGATGGTACGATTCGTGTGAGGATATATTGTGACATAGTAACCGACGGTGTTGGACCCCTTCCTCCACTTCAGTCCGTCGATGCCTTGTCTCCCAGGCAGACTTGGATATGTATCGAATCCGACACCTGAGCCCTGGAAGGAATTCAGAAAATAGATTAACAAGTGTAACAAACATGACTTACGAAGTCGTATACAAACGGCCGACTTTGCGTCGCACCATAGAGCCGCGAGCTCTCGAGAACCACGGAATACACAGGAGAGCGATCATTCCCAGGCGCATGAACGCCCCACCCTGTGTTGGAAGATCGGATATCCCAGAAACACACTACGCTGTGGCGAGCCGAACCCGCAGCAATGTGGCTGGAGGAGCCGCCGCCGCATGCAACAGAATATATAGGCTCTAGCTGGAAAGGATCCCTCATTGTAAGGACGGGGCTTAGAGGAGCAGGCCCCGTTGAACTGCTAGCCTCAGTAGCCACTCGGACAGATGATCGAAGGTCGTGGCAGCGTACCTTCCCGTCAAACCACCCAGAGATGAGTATCTGAGGCGACGCACCCCACGGGGACGAGGCGGGAGCCCTTGATATCCCGTATACAGCGGATGAGGTCCTTTTGTCAAGAAAGACGTCGGAGTGCACATTGCTGTGCAAGAAAGCGTATGGTTTTGTTGAGATTTCAGCTTGCGTGACGCTGTGGATCCTCAATGGGGTGGTGGAAGATGTCCCAAAGGCTGCATATGGACTAGAGGAATCTAAACAGAGATGTGAGACCCAACTGCGCGCTTTCATCTCTAGGGTTGCAATTGGAGTAGAAAAGTCCAAGTCTGCGAAGGAGGCGATGCCTCTGGAGGATAGTGATAACAAAAAATTTTGTTCCGAAGATAGACTCTCAACAAAATCCGCCTGGTGTAGTTGAGTAGACGAAGAAAAGACTGCCTGTAGTGATGTGGTAGGATCATTTTGTAACGGGGTTATGAGCAAGACATGATGCAATGTACCATCCTGGAGTCCAACGCGCAAGGTAACATCCATTCCACCATCTTCCACAAATGTTATACCAGTGATGTCGTTACACCTGCTGGGTCTCCGAGCAAATGAAAAGGTCCCTTCAGAATAAACTGGAGGAGATTCGGTATTTCTAGATATGCCAAACTTGTAAGAGATTATCGCCGTTCCTGCAGCAATAACCAATCTAGTCGCACTGATCGCTAGTATAGGTTGTGTCTTTGTTGCCCAGGGCCGAGAAAGAGGGCGTGCAACGAACTCGCAACGCGACCAGGAGCAGTCGACGAGAAAGTCATAGCGAACTTGGCTTACAGAGGACCAATTTTTTCTGGCTCCGGAGAGGCTGAACGAAGGCCGAACGTTGGCTCGTAGATAGGCGGCCCAGCCGAAATCAGTGACCTAATAAATCAGAATGAGAAGGCACGAAACGATGAGTGCAATACAAACCAAAGAATGGAGGAGCTTGCAGGTTCTGGAAAGGGCTGCAAGCTCTCTGGCAGAGACACTCTGCAAGACCAAGATTATGATATCGGTGGGTAATACAATGAATGGCATTCTGACTTGATCGGGTAGTGATTCAGTCGTGAATTGGTGTGAATTGTTAATATTTTTGCTTTTAGATAGCAGAACCATTCGGTACCTAAGTAGAGTCGGGTGCGTAGGTATAGACGAGAGGAATGTGGCCGTTCAAATTGCGCCGAACGTCACGTGGCGATAGAGAGTACCAAATGGTGCAAACTGACTGTCGAGCACTACTACTAGTAACTCAACGTCGCCGTCCGACCGTCCTAATACTCTGCTCAACCTTATCCTTAATTTAAATGAGGCGAGATGTACGCATTCTTTTGGTCGGCGATGGTGAGTAGCACACACCGGCTACTCTGACTCCAGTTTAACCTACCGGTTTCTACAACAGAGGGAGTCGGTAAAAGCACAATCGTTACATCCTTGATCAAGGAGTCGTTCGTTGCCCATGTTCGCTAGTCCTTTGCCTCCCCCCATGCGCCCCTCTAAACCGTCGTGTACAGGTTCAACACGTCGTTCCGGAAGTGACTATTCCGCCCGAAGTCACTCCGGAAAACGTCACCACGTATATCGTCGACTCTGGAGGTACGTTGCTATCGTATGTCCTATAGCTGCCACCTAAGGTCATACTCCGCGATGCAGCTGGTCCTCAGGATCGAGCACATCTTGAATCTGAAATTCGCAAGGCTCATGTTATATGTGTGGTCTACTCAATCGACAATCCCAATTCCTTCGATCGGATTCCTGCTTACTGGCTGCCCCATTTTCGTCAACTGGGTGTCAACGTAAATTTATCCACTATTCCGGCGTTATTCCCTATTAACGAGAGCAGGTTCCCGTTATACTGGTCGGCAATAAGATAGATTTGCGGGGTGGGCAGGTTACGAATGAGGCGTTGGAGGATGAAATCGTCCCAATCATGAACGAATTCAAGGTGTGACATGATTTATTGATTTATGTCTGTCTTACGCTCAATCCCCTTAGGAAGTCGAAACATGCGTGGAATGCTCTGCTAAAACGCCCCTGAACGTGTCTGAAGTCTTTTACTTTGCTCAAAAGGCCGTACTGCACCCTACTGCGCCGCTTTATGATTCGCGAGATCACGTACGCGTTTACAGCATGTTGGAGCGTCTGGCTTCTTATACGATCTAAAGGTCCTGAAACCAGCTTGTGTCGCGGCCCTCAAACGGATATTCAAGCTTTGCGACGCCAATAAGGATGGAATTTTGGATGCGTCGGAGTTAAACGAGTTCCAGGTGCGTTGCATTTACTGTGTATGTCTCGACTTTATACGACAAACGATGCCGCTTGGTAGCGTAAATGCTTTGACGCGCCGCTACAATTGCAAGAGCTGGAAGGCATCAAGGAAATGGTTCAAGAACATGCAGAAGGTGGCGTCCGCGATGGCGGTCTGACTGAGGCAGGATTCCTTTATCTTCATACAATTTTTATACAACGTGGGCGGTTAGAAACCACCTGGACGGTGCTCCGGAAGTTCGGCTATGCAGAAGACCTCCGTCTAACAGAGACATTTCTGTCGCCCAAGTGTGTTTTTGATTGAATATGAAACTGCTGCTCATCATTCATTGCCTACTGCAGATTTGATGTACTACCAGACTGCTCCGTTGAACTCAGCCCACTTGGGTACCAATTTTTCACTGACATATTTGAAACCTTTGATAAGGTTAGGCAGTTCAAGACTTCATAATGCCTTACTCATATTGGCGTAGGATCAGGATGGTGCACTAAAAACAGCCGAGTTGGACGAGGTTTTCAGCACATCACCAGGAAACCCATGGGCCACACAAAAGTTTCCTGATACGACACTCTCTGACGATACAGGCGCTGTAACATTACAAGGATGGCTGGCTCAGTGGAGGTGCGTTTTGAGTATTTGAGTAAACAGGCATTAGGCTGACTCTTAGATAGCATGACCACGCTCCTTGACCACAAAACGACCCTTGCATATCTTGCGTATCTTGGTTATCCTGAAGAGCCGCGAACAGATGCTCTACAAGTGACACGGGCACGCAAGATTGATCGGCGGAAAGGCAAAGTTACGAGAAATGTCTTTTTATCTTATGTTATTGGGGCAGCTGGTTCGGGAAAGACGTCTTTGTTGAGGTCTTTCGCCGAAAAGCCATTTAGCGACACTTACGAACCGACAAGTAAGATGATCAGCGTAGTGAACTCGGTTGATATTGATGGGTCAGAAAAATATCTCGTGGTGAGTAACTTTCGCCTTCCTGTTTTTGATGATAATGTCTGATCAGCTACAAAAGCTGCAAGAATTCGGGTCAAGATACGAGGCTGAAACCCTGCGGAACTCGAAGAAGACGGATAATGTCGATGTTATCGTGTATGTGCATGACTCCAGCGACACGAATTCATTCTCGTACATCAGTAATCTGCGGGTGAGCCAGCTTGTCGTATGACGTCGTCAACTACTGACGTCTCCTTGTAGCAACAATATAGCCTCGATCACATTCCAACATTGTTCGTAGCGACTAAGTCAGATCTCGACCTTGCACTCCAGGTTGGCCTTCTTGCATTCGACAACTATATCGTTGACTTATGATACGGCAGAGACACGAAGTACAACCTGATGTTTACTGTCGACGATTAGGGCTTCAAGTTCCTGTCGCAGTGAGCGTTAAGACTGGTCAGACGGCGGATGTTTTCCACGCAATATGTAATATTGCCATGAACCCGTAAGTAGAGCTGCGTGCGCTCAATCTGTCTACTGAATTGGTTCCAGAAATACGTCAATCCCAGGTGGTGCAGACCGTGCGATGACGGCTGCGGCACGACTGCGGATCTACGTGACGATGACAGCAATGGTGGGGGGATGTACTGCGGGACTCTTCATGTTTTATCGAACATTGTATCGGCCAGGAGGGCCAGGGCTGATGGGTTGGGCATCGTACTGGTCTGGGTGGTTACTGGGAGGAAGACGATAGATAGATTTAGACATATAGATCCGAGAGGCGATTCGTAAGATCCGAATCTACATCATTGCAAACTCGTGCTGCACTGGCATTGTCGTCCTCCTTAGCCTCGAGGAGCACGTTGAATTCTGACCATCGATTATCTTACAGATATCTTCGCGCCCGCTGTCCTTGTAAATCTTCTCTGTGATCAAAGTTTTTGTATAGGAGCCACTCTCAACATACGACTATCATTGTTACACTGAGTCATCATGGATGAAGACATGGATTTCGGCCCTTCTATGCCCCAGCAGTCCCCTCAATATATTCCTATCGTTGATGAAGGCCGCAAGATGTTGTGAGTCCAGACCTTTTATTGCCTACGCTTACTCGATCGCACCTCATCCATCCACAGGGACTTGGTCTTCATCCAGGATTGCACGGGCAGCCAGGGCAGCTACATTGCATCCGCAACAAAGAACATCGAGCAAATTTGTGCACACATTTTTGAGTCAGGAAAACTTCAAAGCCCAGAAGATCTCCGTGTCGGATTGGTCGCATTCCGCGACCACCCCCCACAAGACCATACCTATATTACCAAGAACTTTGGTTTCTCATCCGATATCAGCAAGGTCCATACACATTTAACGGGTCTTTATGCATCAGGAGGTGGCGATGGCCCAGAGGCTGTGACAGCCGCTATGGCCGAGGCACTGGGCATGGACTGGCGAGAGAATGCCAGTAAGATGGTTGTTCTGATAGCCGATGCGCCACCGCATGGAATTGGTGAATATGGGGATGGTGAGCGATATCATTATTTTATTTGAGATCTCGCGCTTCATATTTCTATAGGATTTGACGAAGGATCTCCTGATGGACATGACCCACTGCAGCTTGCACGACAAATGGCTAGCCGTGGCATACCTCTGGTATTTCAAATAATCGCCTTTTAACTAACTAATCTCACTGGAGCTTTATTATCTAGTTCTTCGTAGCCTGCGAACCTGCACTTAGTGGATATTCAGTGAGTGGCACTAGATGGCTCATCCGTACATTTAACCCCCAACACGCCACAGTATGCCACTGACTTCTATAAAGCCATCACGGATATAACTTCTGGTTTAATGCTACCACTAACCACAGCAGATCTCCTTGCCCATGCGATCGTGGCCAGCGTGCTCGAAAACCTCGACATGGAGCGGTTAGTTCGGGAAGTCGGGCACGCTGTCGCAGCGCGGATACTGGGAAATAACGAAAGTGTGGACGAGGTGGCACGTGAACTTCATGAAAAGCTACTTCTCCGAAACGAGAGCACGAAGAAGGTTGTCATCGAGAGTATATACAAGGAGTCCGAGGAGGCCAAACATAATGTCGCCGTATTCACTCAAGCACCTTCCCTCGCAGAAGCCCGTCCATTACTCAAAAGGGTATGCCCACCAGCCATCTAGATTTTATTCCAGGCTAATTTCGGGCTCTTTAACCTTTCTAGGTACATGGAACACGCTTCACCGATAAATACCTACAAGCGCGCTCGTCGCTGAGCCGTAATACCTACCTCTCGACGTACGGGATTACGCCGTCACGCACAATGCCAACTGTATCACCGAAAGCCCCATCCTCGCCCACGAGACCCGTCGTGCCAGGTTCGCCACCTCGGAAGGTAGTCACTGACTTTGCAGCGTTCGGCGCCCCCAAAACTGCAAGTGTATTTGGCACGGCGGTTGCATCGACGCCCTTTTCGTTGGCTGGCGGGAAGGCTGCGTTTGGTGGAATTCGTAGCGGCGCAGCGCGGGCAGCCTTCGATGACGATGAAGAGGATGATGGCGATGGGAGCCAGCGCGTGGAACTCATGGAAAGCTCGATCACCCTTGATCAGGTATCTTCGCGTTCGTATTTCTTATGCTATATGGCCCGTTTTGACTATCCATTATTTTCGTAGGCCCGGCGTATTGCCATGCAAAGTGTGTGGAGGGCTCCCGCGTAATATCCTTGTTGGGACGATATGATACATATATGGCTTCAGGCGCACGTCTTGCATTCGTTGTGATGATACTTTTTCTTCTAGACTTTGGTGTTGTAAAAAATAATACATTTGGAGTGAACCATTGTTGCATTGATTGAGGGTATGGGGTACTATGAACACTGGTGAGGAAAATAATTCTATGGTAGCATGACTTTCTAGTTCACTTCCCGCTTCCGCTTTTTCCGTTTGGTCGGTTGCGGCGGCTCAGAGTCGTCCAGAGGACTAGCCATTTCTATACCCACCACTGGTGATGGATCCCCCGAGGATACAGGTATAACCTTCATCTTCACTTTCTTTTCTCTCTTTTTTTCCTTCTTCTTTGGATCCCCTTGCATCGGTATTTCCACCTCCCTCTCCTTTCCCTTGGATTCTCGCTTATGCTTCTTCTCTTTTTTATCGTCATCCTCGGCATTCAATTTGCCCACCCCCTCGGCCGCTTTCTCTTGTCGCCTTAGGGTCCTTGCCTCTTCTTTCGCTTTTGCCTTCTGTTCCTTCCTCTCGTTTTTGCGCTGTAACCTTTCCTCATCATCTTCCTTATCTCGTTTCCTTTTTTCGCCTGAGACCCCGACCTTGTCCCCTTTTTCCTTTTGATCTTTCGCCGACTCTTTATCATCAATATGAGGAGCCTCCGCAGCCACTAGTACATCCTGAACAGAAGGAAAATCGTCGTCGGGGCCTAGTACAGGCCCACGGAAGAACCGTGCATATAGGCCTTTTCGCGCTGCCTCTCGTTTCGCCCGTGATAGTAGATTCTTAGGGACGTATTCGTCAGGCGTGCTCGTTCCTGATGTGGTCGCAGACACTCCGGTCACTGGACGACGGTTGGACAATATACCAGTTGTTGTGCGCTTGAAGTCGGGAGCAGAGGATCCTGCGTCAGACTGAGATATGGATTTAAGCGTAGTTCTTTAGGAGATTGGGAGATTGGGAGCGGAGACGTACGTCTTCATCATCGCTTGTGACCTTGAGCTGGATAGACTTGGCTGCTGCTGAGAACAAACTGCGGTAGCACGTAGCCTTTTTTCAGCGATTCAAATCCACGATATAGTTTGCGAATGACTGACTGATCCCAGAATGGGAAAGCCTCATCGCGGTCTTTACCCAGTCCAGCGAGGTTCTTCTTTTTAGGGATCGCAAGAGGGCGGCTTATAGCTCCCTGTCGCAAGCCTGTGCCTTTTCCCGTCCAGCCTTGGGACACGAGGTAAGAGTGTCCGTCTAATGGCATGACTTTTGAATGACAGTTGAGTACATATCATTGTCAAGGAAAACTGACCGGCAACCTGAGTTGATCCGGCATTCTAAACTAAGGTTGTAAACGACTTGAAATCGGAGTCCGAGAGGACAACGTTTGCACATAACCCTCCCCCCTACTTGGGAGAGTTGGGATAGCTGAAATCGGGGAACCCAATCGACTGCCCCTCGGAGTGAATACCGCCTGTGAAAGCTACAACTACTTGTCCGGTCCTCCACAGCTCGTGCAGGTTTAAGGAGTATCTACAACTGCCTTTGGGAGACTACGTCCTGTGGTACGCGATCGCTTTCAATATACCCTCCCAATACGCCCCTCACTTGTCACCATCCACATCCACGAAGATGACAATAACATTTTCTACGGAAACGTCAATTATCTTCGAAAAATTAAAGCTTTCCCTTGCACAGATTTTCTAGCTCCTGTGGAGTTGTTTTTGCACAGATGATGCATCTATACAAGTTTATATGTCTTCCGAGTCGGTTACTCTTCACCGAAAACAAATTAGTCCCAGCCAAACCACGTTCGTCCTGATCCTAGAAAACTTGCTTCCACTCCGCAGCAGGTCTAGTTTATGGGAGCACACATGTTTTGGTATCTTGCGTTGTTAACAAGGTCGGTCACCTTCAAGGAGGGCGTCGTAAAGGCAGTTGCAGTGGGCGCCTACGAATAAGAACTGATCCCGCTCAGGATCTTCGTATGTAGGAATATGAAGGAATGTAAACTTTTGGGGACAGTATGCAACATCAGGTTCTCAAGACTTAATCTTGAGTTTCCTCATCGGTATCGTTGTCGACCGACTCTACCATCGTCGAACATCATTCTTTGCTCACGTCATCTCCGACCCGGGCCGACCGTGGCTAGGTTGCCAAAACCCTGTCGTTTAAGTCGTTTGCGTTGCAGAAGGAGAGATACAGGCCCCCTTGGTTAGTGTCTTATACCAAGGATAGGAGAGGAGATTGAATGCGAGAGTAGAGATTTTTCGCTCCATGACTTCACTTGTTTCTGACAGTGATATTAGATCTACGCTAATATATATATATATAAAGGGTGAACGTGGGTTTGGGAAACTCAACGACAGGCTGTTCTCCTAAGATGTATAAGGATTGGAAACGTTACCAGGATAATATAACTATATACATTCATCCAACGTCCAGAATAGCCTATGCAACAGCAACGATGGGAATAGTTGTCGCAAGACCATTTGCGTATTGGAATTCATTTGAATTCTCGTGCTAGACATGGATGTTTTAGAGCGAAATTTCGACTGAACGATTTTAGGATACATACCTCCCACATGTCGATAGCGATTTGACAGCTCTCTCGTACCACCTGTGGCGCATCCTCCTTGTTCATCCATTTTCTAAGATGAGGCAGAACCTCCGGGGTAGCTATCCCCCCCAGTGCTTCAGCTGCTTCATGTCGCACCATCTCAGACTCCATGTCGTCTTGGAGCACTTCCAGTAGTGAGGGTACCGAGTGCGGAGAAAGAAGCTGACCAAAGACAAATGCGATCTCGTGCCTTGATACGAGGTCAGTGAAGAGATAATGGACGGCGCCACATCTCACTTACTTGAACAAAGCGCTACTATCTTTAAACCCTGAAGCAAGCGCATCAACGGCCTCAGGGGTGCCGATATTTCGGAGTGCGAACATCGCACGATATCTCTCAAACAGAGGAAGCTTGGTATTTAGTAAAATTTTCTGGAGTTCTGCGATTTTGGTCGGTGAGACGTCATCGAGTTTTGGTGTCGCTGATAAAAGACCAGAGGTCGCCGGGGCGGGATCGACCGAAGTATATGTTCTAAATAAATTAAGGGTTGATCGCTAGTCCATGAAATGCACCACTCACTGAACCGCATCTTCTTCCAAGGCTTTCAAATGTTTTTGGCCCTCTTCTGAATTGTCCCACTCGATCTTAGCAATGGCGATTTCGCATGTCTCCCTGACCGTACGCTCAGAGTCGGACAAGAATTCTTTCAGAACAGGAAGAGAAGAGGCCAAGGAAATGGCACCCATAGCCTCGGCAGCCTAGGGGATGTAATATTTTTGAACATTATTGAAACAGATCGTGGAGGTCCGAACGTACCTCGTGCCGAACCATCGGATCTTCTGACTTGTCTCTCAGGGTTTTCTCGAGTGCTGGAAGCGCGGAATCTAGCCTCATTTGCCCCAAGCAGTATGCAAGTTCATGCTTGAGTAAGGCAGATGAATCCTGGAGCCCTGTGATGAAATTGGAATAGCACATCTGGAGATTAGATCAAGTCACATACCAGCAGCGATGATTCGGACCGCGTCCTCGTTTTTGAGGGACTTGAGTGTGAATAAAGCGCGGAAACGAGTATGTAGGGGAACTTTTCCAGACTTGTTGAGGAGACAGTCCTCCAAGCTTTGGAGCTCGGACGCGGTAAGGATCATAGATTGGGGGAGATGATGATGATCAAAGAGTGGGAGATAATTTTTGGCGGACTTCTAAATTCTCATCTCGACCGTCCACCTCATTGAAAATCCACCATGCCTAGATCGAGGCGCTCAAAGCTTGGTGAGAAGGGTGAATAATAGGCTGTTCATAAAAACTGATGAGGGTTATGCAGTATCGTTGACGAAAGTCGACAAGAAAACTAAAGAGCAAAAAAATGCCATGATGCAGGAGGTGCGTGGAGAGTTTACAGTATCACTTCATTTCTGACATGAGGTGAGCTCGCTTTAGCTCAAGGCGAGCTCTGAAAAATGGAGATATTGCTGGCTGTTTGAAGTGGGATCCATGCGGAATGCGCATCTGAAGACAGTGAGAAAACTTTGGAAAGAGTAAGTCTATCACCGTCGCATCGTCGCGCCCAACTCACGACAGTCGATCCAGCTCGGCCCGGATATTCTTTGGCCGTGGTGCGGTAATGGCCAAAGCCCTTGGAGCAACTCCCGAGGAGGAGCACCGTGCGGGGCTACACAAGCTCGCCAATGTATGTGTCCTTGTCCGTCAACAAGACCGATTTTTTTTTTACCTTCTGTGAACAGCAAATAAAAGGCCAAGTTGGTGTTATGTTTACAGACACGCCACCACAAGAGGTCATCGAATGGTTTATTGATTTCAAGCAACCTGATTTTGCCAGGGCAGGAAACATTGCAAGTAGATCTGTCGTGCTTCCTGTTGGGCCTGTTCTACGGCACCACTCGGACCCCCCGGAACCCTTCCCACATAATGAGGACCCTCAGCTACGCAAATTGGGCCTGACGACGGTCATGAACAAGGGTGTACCAACACTCACGAACCCTCATGAACTCTGCAAAAAGGGCAAGCCATTGACTGGCGAACAAGCCCAACTCTTAAAATTGATTGGCCACAAAATGGTCGTATTCCGGGTAGGTCTCATTGCGCAGTGGGACTCCGAGACAGGGAATGTGTCGCAGATAGAGGGCCCTGGCGCCTTGACCGCGGAAGAGAGGATTGGGTTGATCAGTGGTGAGGACCTCATGAGCGAGTAGTCCGTGATGTTGTCGTCATTGTACTTCGCCCTGGTTCTTGTATATACCATACTTATTAGTCGCTGTCTGCAGACTACATACTATACATATTCGATGCTTTTTCACACTAGAAACCGAACGACTGACACGGTCTCGTGAGTTGCGCCATATACAGTCATGGGTTGCGCCTTCTACTTTCAACCGATCAGTCACCTTGGATAACAAATAGTCTTCACAGAACCCATGTGGTTCCCTTTGACATTTTTGGGGTTGACCACCCAGATACCCTTCAAATCAAACTCTCCCCTACCTCCAACCACCAAGGCAAACATGGCTTCGGTCGAAACATTCAGCTTCAAGGAGGGGCCCACTATATTCTCGCCCAAAAATTTGGTCAGCATTCATCTTGCGACTTTCATACAGCCACCTTATTAATATCACGATCCGAAATCTCATAGATTGAGCTCAAGCGGCCTGGTGTTGGTGTTGCGAACGATGCAGGTGACCTTGTCCTAGTTCCTGTCAGCGAATATTCATTGGAGGAGAAGAAGTGAGCTACGACGTGCCCCGTCATTTTCTGAAGTATATGAAACCGATGGTTACCTCTAGGAACAAGAAATCCATCTTTATAGCGCCGATTGAGTCTGGGGCGAAGCCCTTAGAGATCCACGTTTGCACACCGTCTTATTCTCTCAACAAAACGATCACTTATTGCAGCTTAGCTCGAGAAAGGTGGAGAAACCTTCTGGATCAAATCCCGTACCATCGCACATGCCGTGGAGGAAGATGATAAGCTGGCCATCTATGCCATGGATATTAACTTTCAGAGCGAAGAGTCTGAGGGACAAGTTGGAGCTCTGACAGCATCTGAACCCCCTGTCCTGATCGCCACGCTACCAAATAAGTCCGCTACCAACTTTCGCTATTCCGCAACTACTGGGCATCTGGTTTTCTCTGACTACGTGTATCCCGATGGAAACCTCGCATCTGTTAAGCAGGGCGACGAGGTTTGGGATGCTCGTGGAAATACTGCTTATGTCTACGATAAAACCTATGTCCGCCACTGGGACACCTGGGTTGGACAAAAGAAGCCATCTTTGTTTAGTGTATCCCTGACCCAGGATCCAGACCGCAAGTGGGTTTTTGGTGAGCATTTCACGAACTTGCTGCAAGGAACGAAACATGTAGGCTTCCGTTTGCTATACTTATGGTGTCAATGTCTTTCTCACATCGTCTGTAGAGTTCCCCTGTGGAGCCGTTTGGCGGAACGGATGACTTCGATGTATCCCGAGATCGAATCGTCTATACAACCAAGGATCCGGAGCTAGACGAGGCCTGGCATACTAAGCAAAATGTTCATACTTTTCTTTCTATCATCACTACTTGGCATGTTTCGTTGACTTGTGACTATTAGGTCTATATCGTAGACATCAAGGGTACACAAAAACCCCGGGAGTTGACCTCTGGTAAGCAAGGTGCTATTCATAGCCCAGTTTTGAACTCGCAAGCCAATAAAGTCGCATGGTTGGAGCTTGACAAAGATGGATACGAGAGCGACAGGTCTGTCCTTCGAATATCACTAGGTTCACACTGTCTAAAGTTTTCGCAGGGCAAAGATCGTGATATATGATCTAGAGAAGGATGTCAGGTACACTTTAACGCAAGGATGGGATCGCTCCCCAGACAGCTTAGCCGTAAGCTCAGGACCTACGGTCATTTTATATTCCTTCTAACTCTTCCGTAGTTCTCGAAAGAAGGAAACTTCATCTACTTCACTGCAGGGGACCATGCGACGGTCAAGGTGTTCGTCCTCCCCGTACCCCCCACACCTGCGAAGTCGTCCACCAACCCGGATTTAGGCAAGAAATACACCAAACCTATGGCTCTCACCAAGGGCAAGGCCGCTTCTGGAATTCAGCCTCTCTATACGGGGCGCCTACTGTTTAGCCAGTCCTCGCTGACTTCTCCCAATGACGTCTTTGTTATCCGGGATCTTCAACGCCTTGAGGCTTCCATCCTTCAAAGCGACGAGCCTTCGGATTTCGAAGCTCATGTTGAACAGATTACGCGCATCACAGAGGATGCACTTAAGGATAAGAATCTCAACCCGGGCGAATCATTCTATTTCAAGGGCGCTGAGCACAAGGATGTCCAAGGGTGGGCCGTAAAACCTCATGGGTGGAAAGCCGGCGAGAAGAAGAAGTGGCCTGTCGTCCTTCTTATTCATGGAGGTTCGTTTTCGATCTATAGGTTTCTTTTAAGCGTTCTTAGGCGTGAACAGGACCCCAGGGTGCTTGGGAGGATCAGTGGTCCAACCGGTGGAATCCTAATGGTATGTTTGATACCCCCCGTCCTCGACTCATGCTGAATTTTTGTTATCACCAGTATTCGCCCAACAAGGTTATTTTGTTATTGCAATCAACCCTACTGGTAGCACCACCTTTGGCCAAGGTAAGTTCTGTGTGGATTCATTTTGCAAACTTGATGCTCACGGTATCTGGTTAGAATTCACTGATGCCATTGCTGAAGACTGGGGAGGAAGGCCATTCGTTGACCTTCAGAAAGGATGGAAGCACGCACTGAAAGCCTACCCCGAGGTATGTTCCGATCACACATGATTTTGGAGGATGAGTCTGGACACTTGAATAGATCGACGCTGAGAGAGCCGTAGCAGCTGGTGCGAGCTGGGGTGGTTATGCAATCAAGTCTGTCACTGTTTGGTATTTCCTACGAAAACATCTCTGAATGTTATTCATAGTTGGATTCAAGGACATCCCGAATTCGGCTTTAACTTCAAGGTGTGCATCGAACATTGATTATGCAACAAACTCTGAACATCTGAATTAGGCGCTTGTTGGGCATGATGGCGTAAGTTATCAACCTCTATGCTTCTCATTAAAAATTAAACATACTACCAGGTATTTGACTCTAATTACAATGGTTATTCTACCGACGAGCTCTTCTTTGTATGTCTTGTCCCGATTTTATATATTCTTTCTCTAATCTTAACATTTTCCTTTTCAGTTCAACCACGAATGGGGAGGAAGGTACATTCAACCTCTTTCTAGAATTATAGCAACGGTGGACTAACGAAACACAGGCCATGGGAAGAGAAGAGCAAAAAACTTTCTCAAAAGTAACTTACTTGATGTTTTAGGACACAGATCTAGGCTGAAGGTTCTCAGATTCAGCCCTTCAAACTTCGTCAACCACTGGAACACACCCCAGCTTCTCATACACGGAAGTAAAGATTATCGTCTCCCAGAGACAGAGAGTATCGGTGCCTTCCATGCCCTGCAACAGTACGTGGCCGTTTAGTATGGACTTCGTTTTTGCCAACTATGCTCGAAATAGGCGCGGTGTGCGAAGCAGACTGGTTATCTTCCCCGATGAAAATCACTGGGTTCTGAATCATGGAAACAGGTACTTTGTCTGTTGATCCCGATGTTTCATACGGCACTAATATTCCGTTACAGTCTTAAATGGCACTATGAGGTGTTTAGATGGTTTGATGAATTTGTTGGACAGGCTGCGTGAAACAATGCACGATGCTGACATACTGTCAAGACTCGAGCCTCTTGGAAACGCAATAATCAACATTTGATCAGCAAATTTTTGCTTTACTTTTACACATAGATCGAAAAATTTCTTCAAATTCATACCAATACGTCTAGTACATAGAGAGTGCTTTGTAGGCCGTATCCATAAACGTCCTTGGCTATTTCGTAGCAGAGGTAGATATCAATTTAGTAACTTGTGACATGCACTCCAAAGAACAGACGGCCCGGCCGGTGGCCGTCGACGTCAATCTAATCGAAGTGCTAATTAGTCACGTGTATTCCCGAATGAATTGGCACCACTCCCAGCGCATGCGGTTCTTCGCCTGTCTGTGTTGTTTAGGTCCATAACCAGGTCACTAGTGGGGACCGCACACAGCGGAAGAATCTCTTAACATCGTTTATGAAATCTTATGGGCGACATTCAGACTAGACCATTCTCTAAAAACTATAGGTGTGTTTAACCTACTCCAATGGTTGTTCACTCGGCACTCAACAAAGTTCAGTGGTCTTATCAACCAGTCGGTCATTGCCATTGGAATAACTGTGCTATGTGCTACCGGTCAAGAACTCATGAAAAGAAGGAGGCGGGGAGCCCACATAGCAGAAGGACTTGGATCGCGTGAATCTTGGGAGTTCGGATAGTGAGTATTTTATCACCTATCAAGCCATCCGTTAATAAAAGTTGTACACATAGCTTGTACCAGGGCCGCTCATGGGCAAAGTAAGGTTTTGCGACACTACCTCCGGTTTTCATCCTGACAAAAAGAATTGTAGAGACCCCTCGCCCCCGACACCACGAGGATGGCCACTTTCATGGGTTAAGCAAGCTATCCAGTTTCCAGAAGCCAAAATGCTAGAGCTAAGAGGCGTGGATGCGACGTTGTACATCCGTTTTTTGCGTGGCTGCTGTGTGTTATTAATTGAATGCCTGGTCTCTACTAATTTATTTATTTTTAGTCTGGTTCACCTTGCTACATACATTTACAACATTCCCTATCCTGTTCCCTATTCACGTAGAATTCTCAGAAGACGCAGTATCACCAACGTCGATGACCCGGGCTTCCATCTCATCACTTGTGACTACGGCGAAAGGACGATCGCTTCTGTGGATCCATATCTGTTTACTCTTTTGGGTCACATTTTCCTGGATAACCACACTAATTTGGATATGCAACGGGACATTCAAGCTGCGGAGAGCTAGCCTCGAGTTACTCGCCAAACGTGTTGTTTCACCCGATGCTGATCCTCAGTACTATCCGCATCCACATCCTCAATACTCCTTCGCCGATGTTCCCATTCCGGATCGCGATTTCCCAAATAGAGGGCTCAGGCTGAGGACCATCATGGTTTCCAACCTACCCCACGCACTGCGCAATGAGAAGGACCTCAAGGAATACTTCCAGTATTATATGTCTCGAAAACTCGAAAAACCCTCTATGGGATTAACGTCGTCAACGCAGCCCGGCTTTTTTAACAAGTCCTTCGCTTTCGTTTTCAATCGCGCGAAGAAACTCCCCGCCCATCTACCCCCAATCCCACTCATAACATCAACAGATGGAAAGACTCCCCCAAAGTCAAATCAGGTCGATTCTGGTGCATCTCGGGGTCACGACGATGTCCCTATGATTGATCGGGTTGTTATAGTCCGCAAGATGACAGACATTGCATCTCTCTTAGAGCGACGTGAAGAGATTCTGTGTCTTTTAGAAACTGCCCATATCAAACTCGCCAGGAAAACTTTAGTAGCTGTCAAGGAAGCAATGGATAGACGCAGCTCCAACATGCCTATCTCATCCGGGAATAATAGAGCTGCAGAAATATCGAGGAAACGACGCTCGGCGGCACCTGATACGGAGTGTGGCGACCATCAGCAGGATCCTATGGATAAGGATGCCCGTATGGATCAGCTCATCGAAGCTCTTGGACCCTTTGTCGAGGAATTTGGCCTCCAGGAATCATTGAAGCTGCGTTCCCGGAAAGTTCTGGCTGCGTCATCGAGATATGCTTTCCGCAAAGTCCACGTAAAAGGATCGGAGGGCGCTGACATGCCTCGCACGCCGACCACATCCTATCCACCTCGCCCATTACAGGTAAACAAGTCGATCACGATCTGGGAAGCTCTCCATAGTCTTCCGCGGAGCAGTTTAGATGCCTACCAGCCACTCGTAAATCTTAGTCACCTATTCCGTGGCAAGACCGTTCCTGCTATCGACTACTACACGGCCAAGCTCAATCTTATATCCTCTCTGGTCACAGAGAGTCGATCCAAGGCAATGTCAGAATATGAACCTGTCTCTACAGCTTTCGTCACGTTCGCAGACCCAGCAGATGCAAGGAGGGCGTGCAAATATCTTGCAGTGCACCCGAACAACCCGCTTGCTTGTATGGTATCGATGGCTCCTATGTATCAAGATCTGGACTGGATTAGGCTGATGAAGACATCTTTTAAAGTGGAGGTAAATTATTATAATATTATCAATAGGTGCCGCAGTGACAGTCTTCCAAGTTTTTAAAGGATTGGGTGGTCAATATTGGTGTTTGGTAATTTAAACATGTTCTTCAATTTGCGCAAAAAAGACTCACAAAATTATCGCTCTAGGGGATTCACTCTATTCTGGCTATTCCCGGTTTCTCTTCTGGTTGGCTTGGTTTCAATCCAGAATATCAGTGTTTTCTGGCCCAGTCTTGTATGTGTTTCCAGTCTTGATCGGTCTCTACTAAAATTATCACTAGAAATCTTATTTAGATAGTCACCCATGGGAGGAAGAACTCATACAATCATTCCTGCCCACTCTCCTCGTTGCTCTTCTTGCTCTTCTCATCCCCCTCATACTTTTGTTGATCGCTAAGAAAGCCCATACGATCACGACACTTTCTGTTATGCATGATAGAATCATGACCCGCTATTATAAATTTCTTATCGTTAATGTTCTGGTCTTTTTTTGCGTAGGGACTGCTACTATGCAGTCCTTGCTGCAGTCCTTCAAGCTCTCCGGGGACGCTACTCATCCGGATGTGTTGCAAATTGTCGCAGACAGTTTCCCTACTGCTGGTCCATTCTATGTCGGTTGGCGTATGTACAGGACATTCTTGAGTTCGATCAAGTTAACTGACATTATTTTCAGTGATATTTACAACGGCCATACATGGAGGTTTTGAGGTCTCATTACGTGAGTGGATTAATAACTTCTAGCAATATGATGATTAATTAAAATTTTAATTAGTTGGGGTTAGAGACTTGACTTGGTACTTGGGCTTTGAAGCTGGGACTGACTTAGATTATAGCTCCCCTTGATCATGTATCCAAGTACTGCACGGCAGCTTACTCCGTAAGTAGATTTTCATATTCTAGGCATGAGCACAATTAACCAAGACTCCAGGCGCAAACGTGCGGTTGGTACAAGACCGCGTACCTTCAATTTTTATTGTGAGTGATCACCCATCTCACTGGAAGGCACCTGCGAATGCTTATTGACCAAATCAAATCAGACTGGCTCCCCAATCATCTATTGGTGATCCACGTCCTATTATTATTTTCCGTCCTGAATCCATTTGTACTCCCGTTTGGTACATTGTATTTTTTCGTTCAAACCGGTATGTTGCATCAGTCACGTCAAAATATATTCTGACCTTGCCCCGTAGGTATAGTAAAAAACCAGGCAAGCCGGTGTCGAAACCCTCGGAAACCTGCTTCATTTACTAATGCCTTTTCAGCTGCTTCATGTATACGCCAAAAACTATGAAGCAAATGGTCAAGTTATCCTTATTCGTATCCTTCGTTACTCGCTAGATGGTCAGTGCATTTTCTGCCCTACTAGCATAATACCAGAAATGACTTGTCTACCACAGGTTTGATTCTCACCCAAGTAAGTATACCGATTTCTCCTAAAGATTTGCTCCTTGCTCAGGGGACCATGTTAGGCAGTTTTTCTTGCGTATATGGTCGTTTTGAAAAAGACAGTGAACGTCGGCCTTTCAGCCTGTCTCATTATATTGACGACTTTGACAAAACTCCTGTTAGTCGTGTCTACTAAGCCTTCGCGTTACGAGACCTCATTGATAAATTTTACAGGATGACTCGCATGTGTCGCGCCCAGTTCGAGCAAGACGATATCGAAGAGGCTAATATAATGTGCGGCAACTTCCATAGCGAGGCGGACGTCGAGTCAAGCGGCAATCAGAAAGACTCAGAGATGAGTGGGACTGGCCTCATAAACCCTAAGCATCACCGACAATCCTCGATACTAACCTGGAAATTACCAGAATGGCTTAATTTCTCGTACGCTTCTCTGCAACACCAGCCCCACCAGCAACGCAGGCAGCCAAACCCTTTTCATCCGCAAAGACAGGAGTTTGCCCGCCTTCAATCCATCTCTGACGATGAAATCCGGCAGGACTTGCATCAACGCGGGTTACATGTCCCCGAGGTGCCCTCACAAACACCTTTCACCGAATTCCCTTGGGGAGGGATACCATTAGGGAACGATAATGTTGGAAAAAAATTGGACCCCTCAGGCCCTGTTGTGAGCCACCCACCTCCAATCCCCTGGGATGACCAAACCACCGTCGACCTGCCCTACGACAACCCTTTCTACACAAGAACCTTTCACAATGTTTTGTGGCTCCCACGCAATCCTTGTGGTATCTTAGATCTTGATGAAACCGTCGATCTCAAGGTGTCCTTGTGCGTTGATGCTGCCGCGGGGCAGCTTGGAACATGGCTCGGACTTGTGGAGGTGACCTCGCCAGAGGAGGCAGCAGAAGTTCAGAGCTCCCCCTCAGCAGACCAACTAGGATTATCTACAACTTCGAATCCCTTCGATGGTACAGAGGAAATAGATCTCCCGCCAGTGATTGCGCAGCGCGTGCAGTCCAGAGAAGGGGATGTCGAGCAGACTATACGGCCGAGGAGACCCACATTTCGCCGGAAGCTCAGCAGCTTGACTGTCTCAAGCACTGCGACGCAGGATCCTAGACGTCCCTCAGTTCTAGGAGACAGCACACCCTCTCAGAATTTCAGGTCTTTCTCAGACGGGAAACGACCGACTACTGCTGGGCGCGCAAGGTCTGGGTCTATTCTATCTGTTCTGCAGTATCCGCATCTCCAGCGTGCGAAATCTGCAGAGCCACATGAGTTTGGTGAAAGGCCCACGTTTCATCTACAACCGGAAGTTATCGAGCGACCTAAAAATGCATCGAATCCACATCTATCAGTAGCGTCACGCACACGTTCGCACAACATTTCTGCTCGTGAGGCTATTTTCAACGAGGTTATGGCAGAGGAGAAGGCTGCGCTGATCGATCGAATTGAAGATGAAGAGGCACAAACTCAGAAAGCGACATCGACCAAGTCGTGGATGACCGCTTGGATGTTCAGGAGGCCAGAGTGAGAGGGCGTCTTTACGCTGTACGGAAATTTCTCTTCACATCTTGCCACAATTTGATACCTCGGATTAACTTTAGACACGGCATACCTACTCGCATAACTTGATACCTGCTGCATACCCCTCGCGTGACTTGTAAACACAATATCCCATGATGATAACGACTTGAATACACGCGAATCGCGATCGAATGGATGTTTTGAGGTTGTTTTGCCGAGCCCGACAATTTTCCCTCTGGTGCCTCAGTTCGAGAACCGATAGAGCGAGAGTTTTCCGACATTTATCAACACTGTGCAGTATTTAAACATGCGCTGATGCAATAGTTTCTCTAGGTTGTCCGAAAACATGCTTGCTCTCACTTGCTTTATGCTTTATGCTTTAACGCTTGGTGCTCAGGCGGGAACAACGCTCTGGTCTGGGAGCTTCAACTCGTACTCCACGGCTGCAGATTTTGACAAATGTAAGTGTATCCTAGATCAGAGGCCGAGCATAGCACTCATCCTGTGTAACCAGGGTCTTGGGCTAACCAGGTTGGCGCTTACCAATGGGTAAGAAGTGCGCTGATATCGAGATTATGCAAGAACACTTATTTGGCCTCCACTGGATTATTAGTATATTCACGGAACCCAACCGACATCCAAATACCTGGCCCTTTCGCCCTCATACAAGAATCCCGCCATCACCACGGAGACCAACGGCTTGAAGCTTTCTATCGATTCCACTTCCACATGGAACTCTCAGTTCGAGAGGTCCGAACTTATTCCCCAAACCTCTGCCAACATTGGCACAGGTAACCTTTTCTACCATTTCTCTGTGAAACGCTCGGCAACCAACGCCCCAAATGTAAGCCTATCGCTGCATAGTTGATCAACCAGTAAGATTCTGACGTGCCTCTCCAATGACAGCCCGCCTACGAACACCAAGTCTGTTTCTTCGAAAGCCATTTCACCGAGGTAAATTTCCCAACAACCTCCCTTGAATAATGATCCTAATTTTCGGTCCCGTATAGCTCAAATATGGTGTCGGCGCCAATCCCAACAACCTCGTGTGGATGGTCTCTGGTGTTGAAAAATGGAGTACGCCTTTCACCGCCGATACCTGGTTCAACTTTGCCTACGACATCAATGTACGTGAAATAAATCTTGCGCTAGTTTATTTTCAATAATTCTCAAATTTTCTACCATGAACAGTTCAGCGCGGGCACTGTCGGCTTGTGGGCCTCCACTGGTGCTGGCGCGCTCACCAAGGTTGTGCAAAACATCGCTGCGTCAACCTCCACCAACTCCGCCGACTGGCATTTGGGTGTCCTGCGCCTCGTCAACGGACCCGGAACGGAAGACTGGTATTTCAGCGGCGTCTACGTTGAGTCTGGTCCTATCACTACAGCCGTCGGGTCTGGTACTGGCGGTGGAACAACCTCAGCACCTCCATCAAGTTCGACTACCAAGACGACGAGCAGCACGGCTTCACCAACCACCACTGCTTCGGGCCCCACCCAAACTCAGTACGGCCAATGTGGCGGTAAGTAGATTCTCTGTTGTTTAGGTTTCGCTACTGATTGGGTTCCAATGTGTAGGGACTGGCTGGACTGGTCCTACTACGTGCGCGAGCCCATACAAGTGCAGCGCTGTTTCCCCACCTTACTATTACCAGGTAAATTTCTCGATCAACTGATTACCACCATGTTTACTTACGGGTCCCTCTACAGTGCCTGTAATCTTCGCCGTCAATAGCAGTATAAACATTATATATATAGTTTTATCAGGAATATCAGAACGAGACAATTGGGAAGCGCTACATTGCATCAAAACTTGACAAATTTTATAGCCCCACCATCTATTCTTGCGTCAGTGCCTAGGCTATCTGGACAGGGAATTTCGTTTGGTAGGAGAAATAATTGTAAACAGGATAGTTGTAAGTGGCGCACAAGTTGATGAATATATATCACGGGGAAACTTGGGACCATATGATAGCCCCAGTACCGCTCGAGAAACTTGATAGTCATTTCTATACATAAAAAAGCTGAGGTTTCGACGAAATGCAAATACCAATTTAAGTACATGATATGTATATATGAGGGGCACTTTGCCGATATCAATTTTTGATTTGCTCGACCCTCCTTGCCAGTGTGGCGTTGTGTTGCTTATCTATCAGACTTTTTAATGTTCTATGGAGCCAGAACACAATGTCTCGATAGCTAAGTGGTATAGCATGCGATTGCAGTCAATGTGTTATCGCAGGGTCCGGTGTTCGAACCACCGTCGGGACTGTCTGTCCACTTTTTATTCAATGCAACGACTGAGCTGTACAATGCAAATCATGTTTATCGTCGGACAGCCTGAGATCGCTGCAGGTAAATTGAACAAATGGTGAACATAACTTCGCACTAGGAGCGTATTGAAAGGACTAGAACAATAATCATTTGCTAGATGGATGATGCTGGCAGTCATCTACTACATAACTATTTATGAAGGTCATAGACCTCGAGGCTCGTAGCTAATTTACTTCAGACTCCTTTGGTGACGCCCTGGCCCAGAGTCCTGAATCATGCACTGATTCCTATCACACCACACGCTGCACGCGCTCCTGCATTGCCTGTCTTGAGAGACTCTTCATTTCCGCCTTTCCCCAAGTCATCGGTGCCCTATAGCAGCCGTCAATATGTTAGAATGATTCTGTAAGCACAAGTGAGATGAAAGGGCTTACAGCATGGAGAACGACCGCACGTCTATAAATAACAACACATCAGCTATCTACATGGCATGGGAAGATAGTTGGAGGTAATACGTACCCGAGGATGCTGAATGGCCCATTGAGCGAAAGCTGATAGTCGGTGAATGAGAAGACAGCAACACCACTGCCGTTTGACTTGATGTTTCCCAGGTCCCCGACGTGTCTGTTCTGGTCTGTGGGGGAACCGTGCGTTTTGCCGAACGGGTTATAGTGCGCTCCTGTAGATAGGCAACCACCAGTTAGATCGCCAGCTTGGCTAGGAAGTTGTTGTTTAGAGGCATTTTTGCGCTGAAGGAGAGACCTACTGGACATGGAAGCCGCGCAGGGCATTTGGATCGAGGTTTGCGACGTTACCGCTCACAGTGACCGGGCCATGTCCACCAAATTGAGTGAAAATAATAGCTCCAGTAACATTGGAGGGACCAGTTAACAACGCAACTGCCTGTTGTTAATCAGTAATGGAACGTTCAAGTCGAGATAAAGGAATCACGGACTTTTTCTACACCGGGTGGGGGTCGTGGGGGATACAGTATCTCAGGGAGTCCGCCTCTGAGCGAGGACGTATACAGCCATACAATCGCCAATACGCTACAGACAGCAGACGCGGTGTATAGAAAGGTCTCGCAGATAGACCTTTGTCGTTTGGCGACGTGCTTGTTATCATGGTAAGAGTCCATGGGAGAAACTAATCGAATGACAGTATTGGAAGATGTTTATATATCTGGAGCGAGTTGAGTGAGTCCCTTACGTCCAACCTGTCCGCGATCTCGCGCAAATGCCTCGAAGTTGCGTCATCCATCAGAGTTCCCTTAAGTTCCCTAATTTCAATCATGACCTCCATCTTTTTGGGGATGGGCCTCTACCATGGTCATGGGAGATAGTTCATATTATATTCGTGATTTCATGCGTTGTCTTCGATGGGACATCCGATGTAAAGCTGCCGCACAAGAATATATGATTACTAGCATAAGTAGTAAGCTGAAGTCCCCAAAATTACCTGGCCACCAACCTCATTTTGGATCCACAGCCTTGGGCGTACATACCCTACGCCGCGTTGACATGACTACCTAAACGTTCTAGGCTCTCGACCGACACCTTTGGATCAAATTCGCAATCTAGTCTGGCAAAGTCCTCTCAGAGTAGCCCTCGTCCCTGCATAACTCGTTAACTAGTCATATTGGTTGGAGCGTTTAATGCTCGTCTACATGCGTAGGATTGATTACGGGAGGACATAATCGGGGATTCGGGGGCAGGGGAAATAAACAGCGAGGTCAAGGCTAGAGGTGAGAAAGAGAGTGCAAGTATTTACATGAAGGAAAGTACCCAGAAGATAGCAACATCGAGTAACAATAAAATAGACATGGAAACATGAAATCAGAGGAAACGAGTGAAGCCTGCCCCAGCGTCCCTAGAAGAGTAGAAGGGAGAACAGGCATTTTTAACTGGTAGGTCAGGAGATAGCGTTCAGATCCACAAACGGGAAAATAGGAAAATAATAAGAGAATATGTGCATGTGTGCTGTAGTGTGGAATGGTGGGCGATGGTGACCGATCTGACAGTAACCCGACAATCCAGTTTAGAACGAGTCGTCAGATCAGATCAGAAGAAGAGATAAGTGGTGATGAACACGCCAAGTGCGACGATCACAACGACCTGCAGTGGGACACCCTCTTGCTGGGGATGATAATGGTCGTCAACCACAGTGTTGTATTCCGTCTCTGCGACACTTCCATCGTCCGAGAGTGCTGATCTCCTCCGCCTGAATTGAGACTCGCTACGAGGGTTGTCCTGGGTGGACATGGTTTCCAGCATCGTGCGGAGGCGCTGGATCTCCTGCTGTGCTTCCTCAAATTTCTCCAACAGCTCTTCGTTGGGCGCTTCTTGGACAGAAGCCGACGGCTTGATGATTGGGGCAACCATGGGCTGGTAGGTAGGCTCCGGTTCATATATTTGTTCGTCTGCGGGATCGTTGATGTATTCCAGCTCGGAAGTTGCGCCAAGCGGCGACGGCGCAAATGAGGCCGGAGGCGGTTCATGAGCGGTGACGTGTACGATGGGCACTTCCTGTTCCTGCACGGTTTCATCCGAATCCTCGCGCGCAACCGAAAAGTCAGCAGGAGGGGTGTTTGGACGTGACACTTCTTGTGGTGGCGGCGGTGGTTGATTAAACTGGGGAATGGGGGGTGGGTGGCCATTCACAGCGGAGGGTTCTTGACGGACGGTGTCGTAACGCACTCCATTATCACTAGGCTGCAAAATAGAACTTTGAGCGGGCTGTTGGGGCTCTTCCTCCTCCTCTAGGGGTGGGCCCTCTGCGGGTAAATAGGTCACTCTGAGCTTCTGCTGATGGACCTTCGCCTCTTCACCGCCTGCGTCCGTCGCTGTCCACTGAAAAAAATGTTGGTACATTAGATACATGAATAAGGGAGAAAGCGCACGATCTCTGCCAATGTCATAGTCTCTTTCTCCGCAGTAATTAAGGTGCTCTGAATGAGGAATTTATCCTTGCACTTCGCATTAGATGGGGGCTCCTCCCGGAGGGCCTGCAGCATGACTACGTGAAGTTGGTGAGTCTATTAGTTGGTTACTTGGCGTAGATACGCACCGGAAACATCGACACTCTCCCCAGGGTCAACTCTACCAGAGTTAGGCCGTACACAGTACAACTGGACCGAATTTTTTTTAGCAGCGGTGAATAGAGAAGGAGAGTGTGCGTACTTTGGGGGCGGTAGTCTTGACCTTGAAGGCAATGGGTTGGGGGTTGTGATTGGTGATGGTGAGGGAGCGCTTGACGAGCTGCGTGAGCGGTCCTGGGAGACGTTTTAAGCACAGTGAGGAGGTCATTCTGAACAATGAGCAACATACTTTTGAAACCAAGTGAGCTACTAGGATTGAGGGAGACGGACATTTTTGAGATGGGGGTTGTGTGCAGTGCGGTGGGAGGAGTGCTGTCTAAAGAATGTCCGCGCCACGTGGTTCTGACTGCCGCATTGCCTCTTCCACAGTTCGAAACCAATCTCAGTTCCTTTCAGTCTCATCCTTGCGTCCGTGTTCACTGCATGCGGCTCTATTATTAAAGGTATTAAAAGTGTATATGCCGTTTTCCGTCATTTAAATGTTAATAACCAGGAGATGGGAGAGTGTATGTACGAGAAACGAAACCATCATAAGTATCGTTGCGAAAGTCCTCAGTACTGTAGTCAGGAAATATGGTATATGTAACATGATGAAGTCCTTTAGTCTCGTTTGCTCAGCGCTTGAAGCTGAACATACTCATAGTAATCTCCCCGTCGGCTGAGTAGTTGATCGTGCGTGCCAGATTCGCTGACGCGTCCTTCCTTGATAAAGTAGCTATTTGGGAAATCAAAATTTTAGCGACATATCTCCGTCAATGTGGTAATTAGACGCACATTCGGTCGGCATTTTGGATCGTCGACAACCTGTGAGCAATGGCGATCGTTGTCCTTCCCTTTGCGGCTTGATCGAGAGCGGCCTGAACGACCTTCTCGGAGTTGGAATCGAGAGCAGAAGTAGCCTATCGCAAGGCAATCAGTAAGCGGTACCTGCAAATCGCAAAGCAAAGAACGAACCTCATCGAGGAGTAGAACCTTAGGGTTACGAAGAAGAGCACGGGCGATCGCGATACGTTCTAGGACTTGTCAGTAAGAAGCATAAGGGGTTTTTAAAGAAAAAGTACGTTTTTGACCCCCAGAGAGCTGAGATCCCTTTCCACCGACTTCAGTGTCGAAGCCACTAAAATGAATTAGCACATCATACAAAGTGCAGAAAAACAATACATACTCAGGAAGCGACTGGATGAATTCCAAGATATTCGCATCGCGACATGCCTGTTCAATTTCTTCCTGGGTAACCTCGTCCTCGGGTTTGATGGCGCCAAGGAGGATATTGAACCGGATAGTACCAGCATACAACGTGGGTTCCTGCGAGACAAGAGCAATCTGCTTGCGGTACTCCTGGATGTTCAGCTCGGTAATGAGCTCGTCGTCAAGCTGATGGGTGAAGCTGTGAGTAACGAGGCGCGCTCAGCAACACAACGTGGAAAGCTTACGAATATCTCGCCGGCAAGGGGGTCGTAGAAACGTTCAATCAACTGAATGCTGTGAAAAGAATGGTAATCAGCGCCGAACACAGGTTTCCGAGGCAGGTTTCGAAAACGTACACAGTACTCTTGCCAGAACCACTAGCGCCAACAAGTGCGATATACGTACCCGGCTCGACCTGCAGCGAAAGGTCGCGCAGGACACGCACTCCGGGCCTTGTCGGGTAGCGGAAATGTACATTCTCGAGACGGATGTGACCACGAGTCTTCTCCACGTTCACACTCTTGCCCTCCTTAGATTCAGCGTCAATTTCGGGAATAGAATCAATCAGCTTGATGATGTCAGAGCCAGCGCCCTTGGCTGAAGAGATATCTGGAACGAAGGAGAATACGTTGCCAGCCTGGATAGCGCCGAAGGTTGTGCTCTGATGTTTACTAGTTAGATAGTTCTTCAAAGTCAAAATTTACACCCATACGTACCATGAGACCAACAAAGAACTGGAAAGTACCGATCTCTTGCTTCGCCACCAGAGTAGATCCAAACCAGAAGACGAGACCAATCACAAAAAACACCATAGACTGAGACATCGAGTAGAGAAGATTGCTCCAGATGGCAGTCCTGTTTGACTTGCGGAGAGGCTCTTCGAGACTAGCACTGTAAAGCTCGCAGCAGTCGTTCTCGCGGGTCAGGGCGGCGACGGTGCGGATCGACGAAGCTGCCTCGCAAGCCAGCTGAGCTGAGCTCTCGTGAGCGAGTTTATTTGCCTGGTCCTTGAGCACGACAACCCGTAGACGGATGTAACCAGTCGAGACGAGTACTGGAGTACAAGCTGTGAGAGTATAATGTCACTTCTTGAGATTTGGTGAAGTAGGTTAGGGTCACATACCAATACCAACAAGGGCCACCTTCCAAACGAAGGCGAGACCAATGATGGAACCAGCAGCGAGTGTTGAGATACTTTGAACGATTGCACCGAGAGTGACACCTGCGAGCCCATTGACTTTCTGAGGGTTGTCACTGAGGTTGGCAGTTAAACTTCCAGTGCTGTTCTCTTCCTTGTCGAAAAATTCAACTGTGAATTAGTTAGTATAGGAGCCAGGTTCAGCCTCGCTAGAAAACTTACTATCTTGCCTTAGAATGGCACGGAAACTGAGGGAGCGTAGTTTGGCGGTCAAAGTCGCTGCAGCAGACGAGAATAGGTAGTTCTGCATGCCAATGGAGAGCGTGGATATCAGTGCGATGAGGAAGAACCAGAGTGCGGTGCGATCTCCTTGGAAGCGTTTTGCATGGGGGTCGGTTAGTGAGAAGCCATCAATACCCTTGGCGTAGACGATACCAAAGGCAGGGTAAACCATCCCAGTCACTGCAGAGTCGAAATTTTAGTCAGATAACAATCGAGAAAAATACAGTAGTACATACTGGCGGCGAAGATAGAGCCGATCATATAGTTGCGCCATCCTTCTCGATTCAACATACCCATGCGCTTGAACAGATATGGGAGGCTGTGATCACCCTTCTCCTTCTCGGCCCCATGTGCCTTGAGCTTCTGCTCAAGAATTTCGCTGGCGAGGGACCGTCCAGTGTTCTTACGGCCAAGGGGAACTTCTTCGCGGGCAAGCTTTTCCATATCTTCCTCCTGCTCCTTCGAGTCAGGGGTTTCAGCACCGTCGAGGATTTGCTCTTTAGACTCGCGGAGCTTCTGAGCCTGAACAAGGCGAGAGTAGGCGCCGTCCTGGGATAAAAGGTCGTTGTGATTGCCGTACTCGAGGACAAGGCCATCACCCATGACGTAGATGACATCGGCATCTTTGACGGTCGAGAGACGATGCGCGATGGTAATGGTGGTACGGCCTGCGGCAGCTTTGTCCAAGGCGTCCTGAACAATTCCTTCCGACTGTGTGTCGAGGGCACTGGTGGCTTCATCGAGAAGTAGAATGCGGGGGTCTGACACGATGGCACGGGCGATGGCGACACGCTGCTTCTGCCCACCAGAAAGCAAGAAACCGCGCTCACCAACAAGCGTATCGTAACCCAGAGGAAGTTTTGTGATAAATCCATCAGCGTTAGCCTTGATACAGGCCTCCTTGATAAGGGCGAACTTCTCCTCCTCTGATGCGTGCTCGAATCGCGTACCAATTAGGCCATGGGCGACGTTGCCTTTGATAGTAGTAGCGAACAAGGTAGGCTCTTGAGAAACGAGACCAATTTGGGAGCGGAGCCACTTGAGGTTCAGGTCCTTCAGGTTTACACCGTCAAGCTTGACAGTGCCCGAGCTGGGGTCATAAAAGCGCTCCACGAGAGAAATAATAGTTGATTTACCGGACCCGGAGGCCCCAACAAGTGCAGCGGTTTTGCCAGCCTCAAATGTTATGGAGAGGCCATTAACAACCTGAACACCGGGACGCGAAGGGTAGCTGAATTTGACATCCTCGAGAACAATTTCTCCTGCTACAGTTTCGGGCTTTTGGCCACCGGGGTCGGCAGAGTCAATGTTAGGGATGCGGTTGATCGTGGAGTAGAGTTTCGCCGCAGCTCCTCGTCCATTAGTGATTGCTACGAGATACTGAGCAACAATGAAGGAGATGTAACGCGGAACCTGGACATACCTTGCATCTCAGGGGCCAGGAGGGCCAGAGAGAAGGAACCAATTAAAATAGCAAGAAATACGTTAACAACGGCGCCGGCGTCAGCTATGATATGACATGAGCGCAAGAATATACGTTTAGATCTTCATGTACACACCATGGCCCCTCAAAATGAGTGTGGTTCCAAATGAGAATGCTAGAGTATAAATTCAGTGAGAAACCTCAAGTGGCTTTGGGCAGGAAAATTCTTACCAAGCGCATATGCGGAATATATAACAAAGAAAAATATAGCAAGCCCTCCACCGTTCCATATAGCTGCCTTGAGGTCAACCTTACGGGATTGGGCTATGTGGACATCATAGAGGTTCGATAGAGTATGCTGGGTGCCAAAAGCTTGTGCTGTCCGAACTGTAGAAATGACTTCTTCAGCTAAGCTTCCACCATCTGCGACGTGCTTAAGAGAGAGTCTGATCACCTCATTAGAATGAATCCATGAGATGAGGAGAGCCAACACGCACTGCATGTATTTGGACATTGCTTTGTTCATCACGCCTCCAGTAATTCCGATACAGGGCAGAATTGAAGAAAGAGCCAATGCTAGACGCCAGGAACGGGCATAAGCAAGGACGAAGCCTGTGACAAATGCTGACAGGAAGTTAACAACAAGTGCAACCTTCTCCGATATTCCTTGCTGGACAAGATCTACATAACCACAAGCGTTATAACAGGCCAAGATGGAAACGAAGCCATGAGACTTACGTGTATCCGTTTGAATCCTTGTTGCGATCTCTCCAGCACCAACGCTATCGAAAAATTGGATATCCTGACGCAGAACAGCCTGAAGATACTTCTCGCGGATACGTTTTGCATTGACTTCCCCAGTGTAGACCCATACATACATGTATACGTATGTGCAGACAAACATACCAACACCTAGAAGCGCAACTAGTTAGTTTGCAACCCAGCCAAACGACAGTAGTAGCAAGGTGCACCTATGTATACCAGATAACTCGCATCCAAGGCAGCAGTTTTACGGAAGGCAGCGGCAGCGCGGGGAATATCCGCCGCTGCGGTGGCGTTGCCCTGCTTAGCAAGTTGGAGAGTTGTACCGAAACTGACGAAATCTTGAGTGAGGTTACCAAAGAGTAAGCTCATAAGCGGCTAAGGCATGGTTAGGGAACGACAATCGTAGGTTGTGTAAAGAACGCACCTGGGCCGCGCCAGCCGCAGCAGCGCATATCAAACCAAGCGCATCGATGAAGAGCTCGAACTTCGTAGAGAATCTACGAATACGCGTTCAGTGGGCGTGAAAAGAAGTAATCGATATACACACCGGAACAACTGAGTGAAAGAGATGGGAGGGACTTCATCCTCTTTGACCTCGGGTGCAACGTCCAAATTTTTCTCCTCCAGAGTCTTGGCTTCTTTGCGACGGGAGAAGAGACCACCCTTAGGCTTTTCCTCGATAATGGTGACCTTCTCGTTGGACGAGCTTGAGCGAGAGTCAGACATGGCTGACGTAGAGTGCGATAAACCACTCTGAGAAGGCGAGGGCAAACGAATGGAAAGAGACAGTCCAAGACTTGGCGCTGCATGGTGACATCAGGCACTCAATATATAAACGGCGTCACGGCGCGTGGTCGTAAGCTTCTTTACGCAATTTCGACGAGGATCTTGGGCCGGAAAGTATTTGATTAGATAAATACTGCCATATTAAGGATACCATCAACTGATTGTCCTGATTGTCTTCAAAGAACACGACACGCCATAGTGGTTCCAATGGCCACACTCATTTGAACCACCTGCTATTACTGCGTAATCTTCAAAATTTCCTACGAGTACCCGAGGACCGCAGTAGTACAGGTGTCAATCGATGATGGGGCCCTTGTTGCTTGTGAATGTTGTCGGCAACGGCAATCCATCATGACTCGTCATGAATCGGAATCGCGGTTGAGCGGTTCCGCGAGACCAAGCTCGTATGTGATTCGAATCTTCAAGCTTCAGCTTCAGGTATGTACCAGGTCGGAAGTGCGTCAAGTACGGTTTTCTAGTCAGCCCCGCTCAACAGGATTTGATTCCGGGTACCTGATTTTATAGTTACGTAATACCATAGACTGGAGGTTGGCAGGGCAATCGTCTTGAATTTGAAGGCTTTTACACACAACGTCAATCACCAAGAAAGCAGGCTTTCTCACCAATATCTTGACGGCTACCTTCGCTTTCTCTCCCTCTTCGATCCCAGAATGTCCTCCTGGCTCAGCAGAAGCAAGAAATCTTCTGTTACGAACCTTCGCGCAGACTCGGACACCACACCTCGTTCTACTACTCCAACGCCTGGCAACCCCGATGGTAAACCCAACTTCCGCTCCGGTGTCCTCACAATTCGTGTCTTGTGGGCCGAGGGGCTCCAGCTGCCTGCAGGCACATCTCTTCCACCAGCAGTGCAGTCTACACTTGCATCGCAGCAAGCCAAGGCGGCAGCATCAGTTTCACCTTCCAGCGTTCATCAACACAGACTCGCTAAAAGCAAGGGTAACAGGTACTGCAAGGTTCTATTAGGTTATCAAACAATTATAAACTTTTGCCTCTGCCTACAGAGATAGTATACAAAGAACACAGTGTTGGTGGCTCCCGTACCTCGTCATGGAGTACGAGGTGAACCAGGTCCTCATCACTCCACTTGGCGGGGACCTTGAGAAGCCGCTATACATGTACCAAGCACAATTGTACGTCGCCTGATACCAATAGATATCAGTCCATCACCGAATCCTCTGACACGATTTTACAGTGACGTGTCAAGGAATTCCGAGATCTCATTGCAGTGCTACTTACGTGCCGACAAACCCAAACGCGACGGAGACGGCCTGGCTGCTGACCTTGGAAATGATATCTTCTTAGGCGGTATCAAGTTTATCCCCAACTTTGATGAGCCTGGGAGACAGGAACAGTGGTACGATATCGTCAATGGGACTGGCAAAGTCCAGATCGAAACATCTTATCAGCCATCTTATGGCCAGTCCTTGACTGTAGATGACTTTGAGCTCATCACTGTCATCGGCAAGGGCAGCTTCGGAAAGGTTTGGCTCGTGTTCCCTTGAACCGGATTCCAAACTTACTCGAAGAGCCAGGTCATGCAAGTGAGAAAGCGCGACACACAGCGTATTTATGCCCTCAAGACCATCCGCAAGATACATATCGTAAACCGGAACGAAATTACACATACTCTCGCTGAACGCCTCGTTCTAGCCCAAGTAAACAGTCCTTTCATTGTGCCACTCAAATTCAGCTTCCAGTCAGAGCAGAAGCTATACCTCGTCCTTGCGTAAGCATCACCGTTTTCTCAACTAGTCTGATATGAAACCTTCTCCTAACAGCTTCGTGAATGGTGGTGAACTTTTCCACCATCTTCAGCGAGAAAGTCGCTTCAATGAAGAGCGATCTCGGTATATATTTTAACTTACATTTATTATTCTAACTTACGCGACTCTATAGTTTCTATAGTGCCGAGTTACTCTTGGCTCTTGAGCACTTGCACGAACTAGATGTTGTTTATCGGTATGGCTATGGCTACTACAACTGCCTTGAGGCGACGCTGAACATTCTCAAGGGACTTGAAACCTGAGAACATCCTGTTAGATTACACTGGTCACATCGCCTTATGTGACTTCGGCCTATGTAAACTCAATATGAAAGGGAACGAGAAGACTAATACCTTCTGTGGTACTCCCGAATACCTCGCTCCTGAGATTTTGACAGCCCAAGGCTATGGTACGTACCTTGCCTCTCCTACAACCACGGCCTCATTCAACACATTTGATACAGACAAGACCATCGATTGGTGGACTCTCGGTGTTCTCTTGTATGAAATGCTTGCCGGCCTACCCCCATTCTATGATGGTCAGTCACTTTGAGTCCACATTGAAACTCTGCCTCACGTTCTTTGTAGAGGTTACAGACGACATGTATCGCAAGATATTAAATGACCCCCTCAATTTCGGGCCAGAGATTGGGTCGGAGGCGCGGAGTGTACTTACTGGGTTACTCACCCGTGACCCGTCTAAACGTCTCGGCGTCAATGGTGCCGAAGAGATCAAGAGACATCCCTTTTTCAAGAACCACATCGACTTCAAGAAACTTGCCCGCAAGCAGATTCACCCGCCCTTTAAACCAAGTGTTGCTTCCCCGGTCGACGTGTCTAACTTCGATACAGTATTTGTCTCGGAAGCGCCTGTCGACAGCTATGTGGAGGACTCCAACCTCTCCCAGACAGTCCAAGATCAGTTCTCAGGTATGCGTCTCCTGTGAAATCCCAGTTTTTTGCAAATTAACGGCAACATCTTAAGGTTTCTCGTATAATGGCTCTAACATGCCTCAGTAATCCTCATATTGGTTAGGCTTTTATCTCTTCCTTTTCCCTCTGCTACTCCTACACCATATATCCATACATTCAATACCTCGACACATACATGCTATTTCACTGTTGCGACTACGGATTTCATTACTCAAGTCTATCCCTCACACACACACGTTTGACCTACATTCTTTTTATAATGCTAATTGTTTCTTTAGAGTATATGCAAACTAGATCTACGTTTGGTGTGCACTGACATTCCGTGTAGTGTCGGAACTCAAATGAACGAATGACTCAGCACATGAGTTGTCTCTCTCAAAAATCTTGCCAGAGCCAGAGCCCAGAATCGAACATCCTGAGCAGGCAGCGCATGATTACTACTATCAGGAGAACTATAAACCCGGCTTTGGAAGATTACGTCTATCTGCCCGGAGCACTTGGGCCACCACTAAACTTCATAACACTCCATGGCCACTGTCAGTCATACTATATACTCTCATTATGATCCTCCAGAGCCCAAACCGCCGATTTGTGATAGCGATCACCCAGAGGAGCCATCGGCGACTGCAGAATCAGACTCCTGGCACTTTGACCCTACCTTCAAGCCTCCGCCTGCACCTCCTCCGCGATTCGTTCCAGCCAGCCTGCCGCCCCCAAATTGGGACTGTGGTAATGCACATGCTAGCTCTTCATCTACTCCCTCTCCATCGACAAAGGATGTGTCTAACTGGTACCGGTCATTGACCAGCAGTCGCCCTGAAGCTCCGTTGAAATCACAAAGTCAGCCGAAACCCCCGTCCCCTGGGTGTAGGACGACCCCTGCTCATCCAGATAGGAGAACCTCTGAGACAAAAAACAAGAATAACTGGTTTATTATGAACGCGATTCACTCAGATCCAGCTGCTCAAATAGCACGTAGTGCCTCCTGCCCAACATTGGCTGACATAATTGGGCGTGATCCTCCACCTCGTCCAACGGAAGGACAATTCAAGCCCCCAGTATGGCTCGAGATAGGACCGTCAAACAGAGGTTTTGCAATGTTGCAGCGGAGCGGCTGGAGCGAGGGTGAACCACTCGGTTCGGACGTTATCCGCCAGCCAACTATCCGCAGCCCCCATGCGGATATGATATTATCATTGGAGAATAATAAAGGGAAGGACAAATTCAAAGCTGAGGTCAAGCAGGAGATGCTTGAGGCCAGTGTCGCAGGATATGACGATGTGACAGGGCCACGACGGATCGATGTGGTCGACCTGACGCTGTCAGATTCAGATCAGGAGGTCGAGGACGCTGTTGCATTCAATCACCTACCTGGGACTGTCTATCCCACTCGAGAAAATGACCCCCATGGCCGCACGGCCCTTCTCACACCGATCGCGACAAAGCTTAAATCTGATCGTTTAGGCATTGGACTCAAAGCTAAGACTGTGGGACCATACAAGGCCTCCCTGAAGCGCGTCACGCACAATGCTGCAGCTATGGCAGCACATATTAGGTCTGCAGAAGAAAGTCGTCGACGGCAGCAGAAGTATGGACGTGGTCAGAGGGGATTTGCGGTGCAAAGGAAGAGGGAAGAACTAGATAGGACAAATCTTTTGGCGTATATGAAGGATTGACGATGATACCTACATGATTGGGCAACTTGAGGGCACACACACGTTACAAATACATTTCATTTCTTCTTACTATAATACATTTAGAGACCAATAAAAAGCAATGGGAGGAGGGTATCGAATATGCAGTATCATAGTCGTGGGTTCCAAACCAAGGTTCCTTAGTTCGTAGATGAGCGATTCGAAAGGACGTTACGGCATGATAGCTTCGCCCCATATACCTTTCGCCGGCTCGCATTTAACGTCGGCGACGTACATACGCAACCACTGGACCATCTCTTTGCTAATCTGGCTGCAACGCGTAATGTCAATCTCGCGTAAGCGTTTGGGTGCCTGCAGAGTAGCAATAAGCCCATTTCGGGGATGCGCTTGGGCCTTTGAGCGTGCGAGTGCAGCTGCTGAAGCAGATGCTGATGAGGATATCGACGTTGGAGAGGCGTGGAACCGTGTATATGCGTGAGGGTTGGCCGGAAGACGAGATTCTACAAAGGTACGCATAGAATCCCAGTCAAGGGCGGTACATCCATCGACTGTGAGTGCCTCCAACCGCGGGCAAATCCAAGGTTGCGAGGAAGAGAGGCCCTGAAATTTATTTTCATGGTTAGTGTTAAGTCTACGATGTAGATATGGTATGAGCGCACTTTCAGAAGACTTGACGAAATATCCTCCACGTCAACTAGCTCAAGAGTAACCAGTGAAGGGATGCGACGTAGGAGGTTGATAAACCTAAGCTCGTTGAACAGACAGGTCTCAATTCGTAGATGACTCAGGGGGAGGCGTGTCAATGCCTGCGTATACAGAAGGTGTATCACAGCTGTGACATTCTCTAGGTAGCACATTTCCAAGGACTCCAGATTTGGGAACGCGAGTTGGCTCATGAGCTGACGCGTTAGGGTACCTCCGGAGTAATAAAATGACAATTTCTTGAGGCGGCGGAGGTGGACGGTTTTCAACGGAGGTGCCTCAAGTTCATTGACGCGTACCAGGCAATTGTCGGCGTCGACGCTAGACATATTACGAAGAGCTAACTCCTCTAAATCAGGGCAATTCCTCAAGATATCAAGGAGGGTGCTAGCCGACGGCGTAAAAGA
This sequence comes from Sphagnurus paluster, assembly GCA_018282025.1. Classification (NCBI taxonomy): domain Eukaryota; kingdom Fungi; phylum Basidiomycota; class Agaricomycetes; order Agaricales; family Lyophyllaceae; genus Sphagnurus; species Sphagnurus paluster. The sequence continues at coordinate 48,777 of JABCKI010005748.1, forward strand.
GTTAAAGTAGCCTCCTAACTTCAAGACGCGAAGCCGGGTGACGAGACGTTGATCCCATCCAAAGTTGAATGAGGTCAGTGAACATGATTGTAAGCGGGGTGTGTGGCCGTTGAACAGGGGGAGGGGAGGTGACGAATAAGTGTCGTCCTGCATAGCATGGAATATGCGTATAGACAGCGTCTCAAGAATGGGGGCGTCCTCCTGGCATCGTAAGAGCGCTTGGTGGGCCTGGGGCCGGTTCGGTACGCTGAGTCGAAAAGACTTTGTTCGCCAAAGCGCAGGCCGAATGAGGTCCATAGCACGAATCACATGCTCCGTGATACTGCTTGTGTACTCGATTCGTGGTCCAAAATTGATAGTGATGTCAAGCGGGCACGACTTCGAACGTTCGAGTTTACGCCGGGCCTTTTCCAGGGAGTCATGCGGACTGACAGAGATTTTCGCCCAAAGGATTGGCGTATTGAGCGCCACGTCGGACCAATACCGACTATTCGATGACAATTTAATACAAAGACGTGAACAGTGTTGGAATGTGGAAGACATACCAGACGAGCATCAATGTTGACACCATGACTGAATCTTCGTCGCCTATTCCCATAACACCCATAACAAAAATTGACGAGAGAAGTTCACTAGGCAAACGCAAGACAGGCGACTGCAGCCGGACAGCCTGTTCCAGGTGCGATTCTAGTTCATGTCGCTGGCTCATCAAGGACGCCATCTTGGAGTCTAGCGAATCGATAGCTTCCCGCAATAGTGGGATCGATATGGTGGGTGCACTTCGGGAGATCCATAAATCATCGCTGGCCGGCGGGGAAGTCTTCGGAGGTGATACAGGAGAGTACGGTGTTCGGACCGAGGTTCTCGTTTTGGCGGATGTGAAGGCAGTGGTTGCAGCTAGGCAAACTGGAGTACTTGACATGAAGTCGCAAGTGAAAGTAAAGGATTGCGTTCGAGGGCTTTTAAATATTGGAATGGAGCGGAAGAACCTCCGATACTGTGCTAACTTTATATGGAATGTGCGGCCTGTTTCAGCGCGCCTCGCTGTGTCGGACCCATGTCATTCCGATATCGATCGCGGAGTATTTTGTACAAAAAACATACCTTGTTAACGTCCACCAACACAGCAAAGAGGGGGCAATAGGTTTATGGGACAACGCAGGACATTTCCGAGGCTTATAAGGGGTTCAAGCCTGGGCGATCGCGTACTGATAAAGATGTTCCTGCCCAAAGTTCACCCTTGTGTTCCGACTCTTGCACGAGGCATAAAGCATGCCAATATCTGTATCGTGGCGGGGCATAGATCCAGAAATGACTGATGTGACCTGCAACGTGGGACAAAATAATGAGCATCTGCAACACGAGGGTAAAAACGAGGCGGCGTGTTTGCAAAGTTCACGATTGATTGCGTCAGTTCGGCATTCGAACTTTCCCCAAGCCGCTCATTTGGGCCGGCCACGCCTCAAAAGTTGCTCCGCGAAATACCTACAGGCGTTCTCAAATCCATTTAGCGAAATAGTAAAGAGTTGGTTGCTTCGAATTCTTGTCTTGGGTAGCATTCAAGTAAGATCAGGGGATACGTGGCAACGACTATAAACACCAATACAACAACTATACTTCTAACTAATCAGGCCGACTTGGAAATCACCGGGGCGTCTCAGCGGATCCATCTGTTGAACGATAGTAGAATATTTGGAGCAGGACCTGTTCAGAAAAGGCGACGCCACTATTGTCGGAGACTAGATGACACAAATGCTGAAATTAAACTTACGAATACATCCAGGAAAACAGTTAATGCACTCCCTGTGATATCCCCGGAAGTGAGTGCCAGATTAAATTCTAATGTGTCTCTGGTCGCACCTGCCAACCAGCCTGCATTGGTGATCAAATATTTACGATCGAGGCTTTTAGCACAGATTGACAACGCGTAGGTTACATTGCCAAAAACTGAGAAGAAAAACAGGGCCGGGGACAAGCCCTCACATCGCGTTTTGAGATTTTTTTCTGGTAAATAGTTAGTATTAAAATTTGAGCGGAGGAATGATAGTCCTGACGAATTTGTGGTATCCTGGCTCCTAGCTTCATGGCGAGGATTGCATCAGCAAAAGCGGGGAAGCGATAGGAAATATATATAATACATAGAGTATCGCACTCGCCCACCCGAGCGCCTGTACCTCCCAGTGGAGCTTTTGTGGTGGAGTTGACTCGTCTTCCCCGACGACATTTCCAATCCACCAAGCGAAAATCCCCACAGTCACGACAAAGATAAGAGCACCAGTATATCGCAAAAGTAAGACTGAAGTCGTCAAAGCCTCTGACGGGGGCCTATCCAAGAGGGGCTGCCGTTCGGGGGACTCCACTCCATTCAGTTGTCTGTTTCGCTTCCAACGATAATAGTAGATCTGGACTAGGAGAACCAGGTCACATGCGGAGTACTGACATTATGGTTTAGCTTATTGCTTCAAGTTGAACGGTGATCAATGAACTCACATAAAGCGCAAGGATGATAACGGTTGGTAGAAGACCTCCAGCAACCGCTCCAAGTAAGTTGCAGATGTCACCAAGAAGCCATACTACTACGAAGAGAACACTGAGCCCTTCTCCAGACTGAAGACTGTAGTTTTCATAAATTTGAGGCGAGTAGACGATAATCCTGAAAGATTCATTGAGCGGAGTCAACAAGTTACAAGATAAGGAAAATTTACATACCAACAAGCAATTGAAACCCAGCCAAGCTAGACCAATCTATTTCATACCGGACTCTAGTCACACCAAAAAAGGGGGAAACGCACGATACTGCTTAGGCCGTCATTAAAAGCTGGCATTCGTATTTGGGTGGTGGGATGGGAACTGCCTTCTTTTTTTACTAAAGAACTGTAGTAAGTATGTGACGTTGAAAGTCACAGTTCAGCTTTACCAAACGCTGTTACGCCAGTCACTTGACCCCAAGCTAATTTGCAATGAACAACGGACAGGAAGCGTTCAGGCGTCTTGCCAATCAAATCAAGGCTGCGGGTGGGGGCAGAGGTCCCATACCTGGGGCACCCAAGGGTATTTTTGCTGGGAGTGGTCTACTCATAGCCCTGGTTGCAGGAGGCTTTGCATTGAATGCGAGTTTGTTCAACGGTTCGTCATAGCTCTTTTCATAGTATCCCCAGTTAATGAATATTGTACCTCAAAGTTGATGGTGGACACCGAGCCATTAAGTACACCAGGTGGGTTTTATTACATGGTATTTGTGACGTGCATAAACCAAGGGCATTTCAGGTTACATGGGGTCAAGGAGGAAATTTTCAATGAAGGAACACATTTTAACGTGAGATACTATGAACAATTCTTTCGAGGCCCACTTAACCTTCATTTTCAGCTCCCTTGGTTTGAGACACCAATTATATTCGACATTCGTGCCAAACCACGCAATGTCGCGAGTCTGACTGGGACAAAAGGTCCACTTCTCCAATTTCTGCGCTACATCAATCTCAACGCATTTCCTAGACCTACAGATGGTGAACATTACTTGCCGTGTACTTTCCCGCCCTGCTACCAAGGCTCTACCGACAATTTATCGTGAACTTGGTAAAGACTACGACGAGCGCGTACTACCTTCTATCGTCAATGAGGTTCTCAAGAGTGTTGTCGCACAATTCAATGCAAGCCAGTTGATTACTCAACGAGAGCATGTAGGTCGATTAGACATTGCGAAATTCTATACTGACCGATTGACAGGTCTCCCGTCTAGTTCGAGAGAGCCTAACAGATCGTGCACTCCAATTTAACCTTGTCCTTGACGATGTGTCCATCACACACGTTGCCTTTTCACCTGAATTCACTCACGCTGTTGAGGCTAAGCAGGTATTTCATTACGTGACACCATTCTCAAACTGCACCTAAATCATTTTTACGTAGGTTGCTCAACAAACAGCGCTTCGTGCTGCTTTCCTCGTCGACCAAGCAATTCAAGAGAAGCAGGTTTGTTTGAAGTAAGTAAGTTATTCTCCTGTTGACAACTTGCCCCGCAGTCCATTATAGTTCGCGCCCAGGGTGAGGCCAAGAGTGCAGAGCTCATTGGAGAATCGATGCGCACGAACAAAGGCTTCCTCGAGCTCCGACGTTTGGAGGCTGCCCGCGAGATTGCCAATCTCTTGGCAACGTCGGGGAACAGGGTCATGTTGGACTCTCAGAGCTTGCTCCTCAATGGTAAGCTAGCTGCAATATTTCTTGATCGTTACCACAACTCATTTTTTTCATAGTTGCTGGTAACGATGCAAAAGAGATTCTCAAAGTGGGGAAGTAAATACAACTTCCAGTGTCGATTTAAATAATGCAATCGTCCAATTGGTTTTTTTCTCTGTCACGTCACGCCCACGTCGTGTGACACAACCTCACGATAACTTCGAACTGAAATACTTCTTGGGCTGTTTTTTAAGCGCTTGGTTTCATAGTGCCATGCCCCACAGAAGAACTAGTAGCTCTGCTAAAAGGCCGGCCAAATCTCAAGACTCTGAGGATGACGACGATGGCGACTGTGTATCTCAAAATGAGAGAAAAAAAGTTAGGTGGAACCATAGTATAGCAGACACACCCTCAGAATCGAACGAGTCTGACGAAGAGCCAGTACTCGAAAAGGTGCTTCATCTCATTTGTGAAAGAATTCCCGTGCTTAGTGTTACCACAGACATGCCTCGCTGTTTGGTGTAAGCAGTAAGTAACTATCCCACTAATATTTTGCAACCCTTGAGCCTATATGATCCGTAGTGGCCGTGTTGGATGTGCGTATTATGATCCTGTCAAATGTGTCCTATACGTCCTAGAGGACACACAGGAAACGCCGCATTTTGATCTCACAACCATGCGTTGAGTTGCAATTCGTTATCAGCGACGTATAAAACTGAATATCAACAGTTCTTGAGCAGACTAACCCAGACGTTGCGATAACAAGCTCGAAGTCGGATGACGATTTCATGGATGCTCTGCGTGACTACAGTAAGTCTTGAAAATCACAATTACGCGCATACATTGACGTTTGAGATAGTGGATACAGCCAGTGGCGTTTTTCAGATTCGGCCCCACAAGGACTTCACGGCTTCCAAAGGGCGGGATCGTTTGCTATCCCTTCGCCTCCTATCAGAGTTACCCCAAGACGATGTCGGTTCAGAAATATCCTCCACCAAACAGGATACAACCTCCAAGAATGCGTATGATTTTATGCGAAAACGTCGAGAAGGCGGGGATCCGATGATGAAAAGATGGAACGCGTTAATACGGCTGTCTAACTTTGCAGCAGTGGACTCATCCCCTCTCTGCGTAAGAGCTATTTCCTGCTAAGTCGCTCTCGTCTTCGACGACCGTGCTTTTAGATGGCATCTATTGGAGCCCTGCTTGACTATATCACCCGCCAGCGTGCGGTTGGTAATTTAGATGACGAGGGGATCGGTGGGCTGGACGTTCGCTACATCGAGCTCCTCTCACTGTAAGTTAACTCCGTGACTTTGAACCGTACATTTTTCTCATGCTGTCGACAGGGACAAGGTGTTGCAAATAAATTCCGACGCGTTATTGTCGGTAATTGCTTTCTTTATCGTGAACTTCGCTGACATCGTATCTATTAGCTCGCTTCAGATTTTTGAAAACGAGAGTCATGCCTCCATCTACTCTGACAAGACAAAGGAGGGTCTTTCGCTTTTCGGTGAAAATTTCACGTTAGTCCTTGAGTTACTTATATTAATACGTATTAGGCACTCTGAATGGGACAAAAACCAGTCTCGGCAAATCTCTTTTACGCACCTGGCTCCTCAGACCTTCCCTCTCAATAGATATCATCAATAAGCGACACGACGCTGTCGAATGCTTCCTCCGTCCGGATAATATTGTACCGGCTGGTGTAATGCGTGGTCATCTCAAGGGAATCAAGAATGTGCCCCGCATACTAGGTATCTTGAAAACTGGAAGAGCGAAACTATCCGATTGGCAAGGCCTTGTCAAGGTCTGCTTGTCATTCCAAAAAATCAATGCCAAACTAAAATCTTCCAATCCTCGTCCACAGTTTACCTTTCATTCTGCGATGCTGCGCGATACTTTGGCTGAGCTACATCAAGCTAATAATATTGAAATCATAGAAAAAGTTGCTTTATTTTTATAGTCATGAGCAATAACTCACTACTTTCCCTCAAGCTTCTCGCTGGACTGGATATCGCTAGTTTTAAAGAAATCGGGTGCAAAGTTAATGAGACGGTAATGCCCCAAGCTATTCCTAGATCGCGAAATTTTATTGGATTCTATTTACAGATTGACTGGGAGGAATCTGCAACCACAGGGAGGGTATGTGTTCGACCCAATATTGACGAAGAACTCGACAATCGAAAGCACGTATACAACGGCATCGACTCAGTTCTCGTGCGCACATTACATCCTATCTGAAATACGAGAGCTGAAGCTTGATCATTTCTTACCGATACATCTTCTAGTCCAAGGTCGCAGAACAAATATGCGAGAAGGTTCCCTACGAGTTCGCCTCATCGCTCAACGTTGTCTATTTCCCGCAGCTAGGTTCCTTTTCTCAGTCCAGCAGTCACTTCTTTCTTTTACTATTTCTTAGGATTTCTTATTTGCGTCCCTATGCTGGAAGAATGGAAAGCAGAAGCTGGTATCCAAGTAATTGATGGGTGGAACTTTCAGGTAAATACCTTGGTTATTTGATAGTTTTGAAAGCGCTAATGATTGCCAGTTTTCGTCAAAGTATTTATAGCCCCGGAATGCAATATATATCTTGATACTAATCCCTGCTAGTGCACACGTTTACTTCAAGTCTCAGGAGATGCACGGTTCACTGGCATTTCTTGGTCTATCATTCATCATTTACTCATATTTTCCTCTTAGACATGGACATCCACATCGGCGATCTTCATTCATCCATCGTCGACCACGAGATTGAAATAATCCAAGGATTACTTGACGAGATCCTCGTCCATGATGTAGCCATCGGCGATGCATGTCACGTCTGTGCGGAGCTTGACTGCCTTCTCTCCTTTGCGGAAGCCTCGCGAATGAATGACTACCATCGACCTCAAATGGTAGAGGACAATATCATTGACATCCGTCAGGGCAGGTGAAGAATTTAGACTTCCCGCTGTCTGTGTGACTCATGCTACCCGCAGGCATCCGCTTCAGGATCAGGTTATCGACACGTTTGTGCCCAACGATGCACGGCTTGTGGGGGGCGCAGGTATGGGTGTGACATTTCATAGTCCTGACGACTCGGAAGACGCAGAAGCGGAATGGAATAGTATATTACTATGCACCGGCGCTAACGCATGCGGCAAGGTTTGTCTAGCATATCTTGTTTTGTATTCGTGACCCTGAAAATGATGATGTAGAGCGTGTACTTGAAGCAGGTTTGAAGTCCAGCTTGCTCTGGGCATGCAGTCAATTTAAGTCAATTTCAGATCGCAATAATCCAGTACATGGCACAGGTATGCGCCTCAATCTGTAATCCACCATGTTTAGTCTGATGATTGATACTTTGTAGATTGGGTGGTGCGATGCATTCATGATCATGATCATATGTTTCCTCCACTGACGACCTTATAGTTTCGTTCCAGCCGAGTCTGCTACCCTCGGGATTGTTGACAAAAGTATTGTGGATTTTATAGAAGCTGTCTCAACTATACGGATAATCTCTTTTTCATTCTAGTATTCACCAGGATCTCAACCCGGGAGTCTGTCTCTAGGGTATTACTTCCGCCACCCGCTGTCGAATTACGCTTACTTCGTTCGTGGCTATCCCATTTGACAGGTTCAGTCTGCATTCATGATCGATCTTAACCAAGTCTCCCTGGCGCTGCGCAATTGTACAGCCCGTTCCCTAATACTCCTCGACGAATTCGGCAAAGGGACCCTCTCCGCAGGTTATTCTTTCCTTCAACCCCCCAATCAAAACTGTTGAACATGTCACTTCGCTTATGCAGATGGTGCGGGTCTTTTCTGTGGCGTCCTAAAGCATCTCCTCGCCCGTGGTGCCGCATGTCCCAAAGTGCTAGCTGCAACGCACTTCCACGATGTCTTTCGCACAGATCTCCTTGACCCTCTTCGCACACCGATCGCCTTCCGTCACATGCAGATCATGTTCACATCAAGCGACGGGTTGCCCCTACACACCTCCGACCTCAGTACTACTAATTCGGACACGCTTTCATCGGAGGTGAAGACGGACGTGGGTGGCGTGAGGCGCGTTGGTGCGGGAGAAAAAATAACATATCTGTACCGGTGCGTAGATTGCTATTCGCACCCCAGCATTTACTAAATGCGAAATCAGTGTTGCAGAAGGCCTTTCGCTTGAATCGCATGCAGCAAAATGCGCGGAGATATTTGGTGTTCCAACACGTCTGGTGCAACGAGCGCAATATGTCAGGTTAGCCCACCCCAAGCCGCTTACCTGTGTTTTATGATTTGGCATTCCGCTTGACTCTGACCTTGTTCCAATGTCTCATATGCGACATTTATATCGTATGTATTTCTTGCAGTCACCTCATTTCTATGCATGAGCTTGGCCAGCTTCTTGACGAAGGCATGGGGGAGAAGGAGCGACTGGACCTCGAAGATGCTGAGGCGGTGTGCCGAGAATTTCTTGCGTGGGACCTAGACGCACTGGACCAGGATGCCGATGCGAAGACGATGTTGGCGCGCTGTCTGGGACGAAAAAGCGACGAAGACGAAATAATGGAAGTAGAAGACTGATTCTTTGTGACGTTGTTTGAGCTGTTCTAGTACTTGTTTTTGTTGCTTTATGTCAAAACGTTGTAACATCAACTTTGCAAATGATCTTTCAAGGAATGCTCATACACCACGGGGTAATAATTCTATTCCCTTTAATCGTAATCTAATTCATCGGGTGTTTGAATAGCCAACTGATCGCTCATGCATTCATGTGTGGCGTAGCCTGCACTTGCTTTTTAACAACAGAGCGAATGCTAGCTACAGATAAATAAGGCCAATTTTGTGCATTAAATAACAAATCTGATATCGATCGATTTCGCTTGTTCATAGAACTAGTGTTCGGATTGTGATAAATACCCTTTAGGTGGAGCTGTGGTGTTTTGCCCTTCAAATTTGATTCATCCACCCTGAGGGATGTGAATTTCTTCTTCACAAGTTAGAAGTACTCAAACTATGATATTTATGGTATAAAAATGAGCAATGCTAGTCCATCTCTAAAATTATAACGCCCTTTGCCCTCACGCGTCCTCCTTGTGAATCTCAAGTCCAGGTGGCGCACCAAGAGCCTTCTTAATCCCATCATACATCAGGAACTGTGACGAAACAAGGCCTGCAGTCATGATCATCCTCGGTCCTAAGCCCACAAATAAACCCCGGAACCCAGCCTCGCGCGCGAGGTATCCTAGCCTGTATACCATACTGCCCTTCGGTCCGTATCCCTTGTTGATTTGAGATAATAGGGTATCGGCGGGCTGGGAGAGGATCGCGGCGGCGAAACCTGCGGTTATTCCGCTGCCAAGTGCAATGGAGAGATTCAGCGTAGAGGACGTGGAACTTCGTGCGGAAGGAAAAGAGCGGTATATCGCTTCGTGACAGAATTCATTCACGGTAAATTGACCGATTGCGTATGGGATTTGTCTGAAAAGGGGAGAATTCAGGAAAGTTATGGTATTACCAAGAGGGAAATACGGCATACTTGCAGAGAATGGGAAGAAACCCGGCGTAAAGTTCACGGAGGCCACCTTCGCGTGCCAGACGCGTGAAACCGCTCAAAAGTCCTGTGGCATACCCGCGCTCCGAGACCAGCCGGATACGCGTCGCCTCTAGTGGCGTCAAGAGGATATCGGCAAAGAACCTGCAATATAAAATTAATAAACGTCATTGCAATGCCGACATCTAATGCACTCAGCAACACTCGCGGCCCCGAGGTATATCGCGGTCCTGTGCAAAACCGCTGTCTCTTGGTCGCCCGCAACCTCGACAAATTTCTTCTTCCAGTATTCATAGCCGGCGAATTTGGCACCACCTTGGGCAAGGTATCCGACGGCGGTGGGCCCGAAGCCCGTGAGGAGAGCGTGTGCGCCTTCTTTCGAGACGATCTGGCGGGTGCCGGAGGCGATACCGAGACCCTTAAAAGCGGGGTCAACTTGAATGCGAGTCTTGACAACATCGATGGCTAAAAGGAGTTGGATGATACGGTGATAGCTTCTCTAAGTGTACTTGACGCACGCGTCATCATGCCGTGACTTATTCTGTCGCGCAGAATGAATTAGATGTAGAAATGGAAATGGCGGGGAAAGACTTACGTTGCGCATACTGCACCTGTTTGAAGAATGTGAGTACATGCAGAATATGTGGAGTCAACAACTTGCCAAACGGCTAGTAGTAAGAATTAACGCACCAGCCAAGAAGAAGGATCGATAATCTCTAGGGGTGAATTGGGGGATAAAAAAATGGCGGGAACCCTTTTCTGCTGAAGACATGGGTCTCAATGATAGAATGAACGAGGAGCATGTCATCTGGCATTTATAACAGCGATAGCCATCATACCAGAACTGACGTCATTCCATTGCACTCGGGCGACTGTCAGATTTGGCATACTCTCTGGACTATCACTTTTACCGGCGTGCCGACCGTTGGGATCAAGCCTGATTAGATACCTGCCTCGAGGCTCGAGCTGGTCAACACCCCGGCTTCGTTGAAAGCTCCCTCCGGACTGACCTAAAGCCAATGATCATGTCTCGCCGCATCTGATATCTCGTGCCGAACTCGTTTTATTTCCCGATTATTTGTTCCTTTGCAGCTCACAGACCATAATCGCGGTGCCTGCGCACAATGCTAGGCCTGATAACTCTAATATACATCCGATGTCCTGGAGGCTCCGAGTCGGGTCCCATCATCGATGCGTATTGAGGGTTATACATCTAAAAATGGCTTGATCTGGGCTTCTGCCGTGATCCCACTGCGTCGTTGAACGCAGTGCGCTTGAACTTTGAAACTTAAACCTTTGAGCAACCAGCACACCCACGACGGTTGGTTAAGAGCCTCAGTCACCATACTTGCACGGATAGCATATCTCCGAAATGAAAGGCAGGAGGGAGACATATCCCTGGCCAATTTATATATATAACTAAGGTTAAATTTGGAAAATGACTGTACCACGACCCCACTGGTACCTTTCGCTATGTGTCTTTCATCCTTATATACTGTATATATATGCGAAGCTAGGTGATACTGCTGAAAATAAGTACATTTTTAGTGAATCATGGTACATGCTTACGAAGGCTTTGGAATGAGTCGGAATAGAATTTTGAAATTGATAACCTAGTACTAGTGTCGCCGTGAGAGTGATAGTATCTGAGAATGTTCCTCAAGCGGTTAGTTCATGTACAACCAGTATATAGGCAGTAGCAGATATCACTCCCTTTCAAACCAACATGCCCACTGTCGATATCGTCCTCTTTCCGGCACACGCTTCCCCTGCTACGCCCCTTGGCTTTGAGGGCATCGTTCAGAACGTCCTCAAGACCGATGGAATGATCCTGTTTGTGAACACGCCGTGACACACACCCCGCAATCTAACAGACACTCAAAACTAGTCCATATTATGGCATCCAGAAAGAGGATGGCCGCACAAACTACATTATCTGTGAGCCCGAACCTCCTACAAGTGATCGTTGACCCTCTCATGCACCTGCTCATCAGTATGGCAGTCCTACGAGGATCATATGAAGCTAGCGCAGGACCCCTCCTATCCGGGGATGATCTCACCGCTTACTCTTGCCATGTCAGGCCCCACCGATGTGCAACATGTCGACTTCGACGAAGACGGCACAAAAGCACTAGATGCGCCGGCGACTGAGATCGTTCTGCTCACCTTGAAGCCAGACACTGCACTTGCAGACCTCCATTCCAGGCTTAAAAACCTCAAGGATACCGTAGAAAAAGTGCCGACCTGCCATGCCGTGGCTGTTGGAGAGAGCCGTGACAAAAACGGAACCTGGTTCATTTTGATGGGATGGGATAGTATTCAGGTGTGTCCTTTTCGCAGCCGTGATTAGTTGGCGTTCAATAGCATCCTTCACATTTTTCGTAGGCTCATAAGGATGTGGCAGCGAAGCCAGAATTCCAGGAGATCGGCAAGAGCTTGTTCGCAATTGCGGATGTGAATCCTGTCCATATAAAGTTGGTCGAGCATACTGGCTAAACAGTAGCTGAACATGTCCAATAAAACCTTTGGAATCCAGTTCTTTTGCGTCGGATGATGTCCCAAAGATCCAAAGGGCCTCGAAACGGGTGTTTTGTCAATGTAGCGATGTACATGTCATGCATAACTGCTCCTTTAACTGTTAAAATTCAGAGTTCGCGAGGGGGTGGGGATTATGATTGGCGAACGGTACCGAAGTAGCACCCTGAATTTGAAAATGTTGCGTCTTCATAGGTCTTCATTCATGCAGAATAGTGTTTCGACACGGAGGGAAGTGAAGGTGCGGCGGGGATTATTAGTATTTACTTCATGGCAGACATGTCGCGATCGTTGACCAGGAGCATGGTATTAGTAGGGCTGATCAGTGATGGCGCCGACAAACTTGACCCCTTGTCTATTTGTCGGGGTCAAGCTATTTGTCGGGGTCTGACTGGGTCTTGACTACAGTCAAGCCGTCAAGCCGTGACTCGGCACGTGCACCAATTGACAGTCGGTAGC
>JABCKI010005749.1:0-60823 GCA_018282025.1 Sphagnurus paluster
TATTACTAGGTTAACGGGTTTCGGGTCTCTTTAACCCGCTGACCTAGGAAAACTAACCCGTTCTGGGGTTCACAGTGAGGGATAACTGAAAATATTTGAAATCTCATCGTGAAGGGGGGAAGGACTCTGTCAAACGAACAAATGTGACTTACTGAGCAGTACAAGAACGCGCACACGGACGCGTCGTGGCACTGGCAGGCAATGGTGGTGGTCGGTGGTCAGACTATGACATGTGAAGGTTTAGATAGAACAATTTTCAGCGTTGTGTTTAGGGGAGGCGACGGGAATCAAAACACCTATGTGAACGCCGACGGACTCTCACTACTGTCAGCTCGAAACCTAAAGAACGCATAACTTTTTCTCGCCCCACTCCTATACTTAACTGCCTACTTCTCCACACACGCATGGGGCCATGCCTCAATCAAGAAAATTTTCTCGTCTAGATCCATGAGGATACCGAAGGTGGCAGGCACCCAAACTCACTCAAGGACCTATACAGAACTAGAGCTAGATTCTTGCTTGGAATTCGCGCTCAGGCACTTTTGTGCCCCAAGATATTCTAAATCTCAACGGATTCCTGGGGACTGTGAAATTTCAGCTCCAAATTATTGCTTTAATCTGTAATAAAACTGCGATCCTAGCGGGCCGTCGCCGGAAGAACACCGGACAAGGATATTCTGTTTCCGTACTGCTCTACGTACTCACTAGGACGCAGGTCTGATGAGGCCCGAGTTGACTGTTCTTGTCCACGTGTCGGTGTACATACACTCTGGTGCGTTCCGCTACGCGATTATGAGCGTCGTCAATGGGCTGCCGCTTTCGGCGTGTCGTCTAGTGCACCCCGGTCGTTTCTAGCCTTAAACTTTGGATTGACACAAGGATCAAGATACCCCGCACAATTGTGTTCATAATGAATGGACCAATAGTCGCTGTTCTAGATGTGTAAAACTTCTAAATTTACCACACCTCTTCCTCTTGATCCCACGGCCTCCGTCTCCGTGGAAAGCAACGTCAGTTCGAAGAGTGCACTTGTGCTCCCAGCTCTATTACCCGTTTTACGGCAGCCATAAGGTCAACCGTACTTCTTGCAATCCGCAGTGACCCTTCTCTCGAGTGCTGATTGCTTGGTGCTTCGAACGTGGTGGGCCAAACATGCCTAGATCCCCATCATTTAATGTAACCTATGTACGGCGCGCCTTGCACCACGCAAAATTGAAGTCGGATGGATAGAGATCTTGCGCTGAAAATTGGAAATGCGAAACCCCATCTATACTTCCGCGCCGCGCCCATCTTGCGTCGTCAAAATGGAGTACATCGGACCGTGTAAAATGAGCCCCGTGTAAGGCTGTCAAGGCTTCTCGGGACTCGGGGCATGCGCTCATCGATTATCCGGGCACCCTGAGTAAGTGAACGGAAAATTCATAAAATGGAAGACTTCACGTGGAAAAAATGTAAGAGCAAGCGGCGGAATCTGCCAAGGACCAAGCTCAAATTGATTCTTCAAGAGGTTTGTGGGAGCCTGAATATGAAGGAGACCGGGTGCCGGAGTCCTGGGCCCAAGATCTGTACATATGTACGACACAATCACCAGCTCAGATTGGGGGACATTATCAACATGAAGATTTTTTCGGCGTTGCCTTGATGAGGCTGGAGGCGCCTACAGGAGTCCCCGTAGAAGGATCATACGTGACCGCCCACGTCGCACGAAGCTGAGCCTTGAAGAGACAGGTCAATGTGCTCCGTCCAGTTGCCTAATGTTCATGTATTACCATCGGTTAAAACGATGAATAGCGCATAACACATGGCTCTTTGCTTGACCGTTGTCTGATGTGAGAGTGAACATGCGTCTCTTGCGCCTGCAGTGCAGTACAGGAGTTTTCCTTCTTCTGAAAATGTCTTGAGGCTTGGTTCAAGGGATGTGGCGCGTCTCAAACATGCAACAGTCATTATCACCGTGACTTCACCCCCCCTGCTATTAATTTTTTGACATATGTCGGAAATGCGGTGGCCGTCGTGGTTGCCCGAAACGATATGATCGATAAACTAGTTATCGCGGAGTGTGAAATAATGATACTTCGACAACGTCCACGTGCTGCCAGTGCTACTACTACATCGCGGTCTCGGTATAGCCTTGGCCCTTTCACAAATTCGCCTGTACTCATTATTTTTTATTAATCAACTAATCACTCTGTTTGGAATATAGATCAATTATTAGGGACGAAAGCTATTGTGGCTTGCGCTCCACAAGTAGCTACGTGAGGCATATTCCTTGAACAAGTCCATCCAGATCCTCGGGCTCTTTGCTTTCTCCTCACATTTTTTATTGAAACCAAGCATGTGGAATAACGGCTATTCCCTCCGGATTGGCTTACAAATGGGGAGATACTATGGTAGCTCGATGCTGTAACCGCTCTCCGCACGGCGGCGTCGCCCGATGTAGCTAAGGTACAGGCTTTGCTCAGTCCGATCGGTAGATCGACATGTACCACCTTATTTAGGTTGCACCCATGGCGATTCTATTCTATTTCTTCCCTCAAACTTTTCATTTCTCTCTATCTTGTGCCCCGATACCTGCCGTCGTTCACTATGTCCTCTTCGGTGGACCAGACAGTACATAACACCGTGGGGGCATTACTTCTGGGTCTGGTGGTGGCTGCAGTGTGAGTTCTTCAGCTGGTATCAAGACGGTCGTCCGAGGCTGACTCTTGACAGGTTCTACGGCATCACGAGCCTGCAAGCCTATTGGTACTTCCACAGATTCGACCGTGACACTACTTTACACAGAACCTCGGTACGTTTCCTTGCTTTTGCGAAGATCGTGTTGGTGAACTGGTATACAGGTCGTCGTCCTTTGGTGCGGTTTCTGAACACGAAGGAGCTCAGCGGAACTTATCCTTTTCCTTTTAGGCTTCTAGACACTTTTCATCTCGCATTGACTGGTCATGCTGTATATATGTACATCGTCCCACAGTTCGGGAATATCGAAGTCTTACACCACATCATCTGGTACGAGATACTCTTTATTGATTTTCCTTTCACTCATTCATTCTATATTCTAGGTCAATAAAGGTGAAAAAAAGGATCAAATTTCCTCCAGTTTCAAATGCTGACGCTAGTGATTGTACTGAAATAGGTTCAGGTCTCGATCAATGTATGTACTACGGTTGCCACTCACAAGCACTTTATTGACAATTATCGAAATCTTCAGGTAGCCGTGATCTTTATCGTTCAAGCGTGAGTAGCCTGTGCCTCATCTTCAGCAGTTGAATTAATAATTTCCAGGCTATACTCATATCGCGTTTGGAAACGTGAGCAAAGTCTTTCGCGCGCTAATCGACGAGGCCTCACTTCTTGATTTAGTCACCGGTTATCATCGCGGAATCTTGGGTTATATTGTCGTACGTATCTAAATTCTTTTCAGGCGTTGAGACATATCTTATTTCCTCTCCTAGGTTGCAGTTGTCGTAGGCGCTTCAGGTATGTTTCTTTCTTCTCGAGCATGTATCTATCCACGACGATTCACACTCCCAATCTAGCTGCCGGAATCAGTGCGTACATGCATTTACAAACTTCCGTGTGACTTTTTATGCTGACTGCTTTCGACCTAACTAGTCCTGGCATATAAGCTGTACGTATCATCACGTTGAAACTGGCATTTCGCTAAAAAAAAATCCACAATAGTTTTATCGCGAATACTTTCGCAGAACTCGACGACCTTGGTGTAAGCTATGTTCGCAATAATCAAGGAGTCGAGACTAAGCAAATCTCTCTTAGTCGGCGGCCATCTCGGCCTCGCTTGCCACTTCGACTGGTGTCGACTTCTTGATTGCGGGCGCAATGTGTTTTTATCTCCGAAAGAGCAAAGGTCTGCAAAATGGGTATGCACTTCATTGCATGGAACGTGTATCAGTATTCAACAGGAATCTACAGACTCAACTCGCGGATCTCAAGGATGATACAGTATACGCTTAGTTCGGGTTTATTAACCAGGTGTGTTGTATCGTGAAATGCCAAGTCAGCACTCTCGTTAATTCTTCCCTGTCAGCGCTTTTTCGTTGGCAGCCATGTTTACGGTTTGTCAGGTTTTCTGATCAGCGTTCACTTTTTCTGATAGGTCTATAGTACATTTTCCTCCCAGGAAACTTCGTGTACTTGGGGATTCAATTCATTCTGACGAAGCGTACGTCTGTATCTCGACTATCTATCGAACTTTTCTCAACAAGGCCCTCCCTAGTCTACGTGGGCTCTTTCTTTGCGATGCTCAACGCTCGAGAGAGCACGCGTGAGAAGGGCGACACGGAGAACTCTGCCCGAGGCCTTCACAGTCAAACACCTCTTCAAGTTCATCTACACACGACTAGCTTCCAAGCCATAAGTACTAACGGCCCCCCTCAAGGCGCAGTAAGCTTAAACTGCCTTCCTATCCACTTATTCAATGCTCAACATTTTTGTTCTCAAGGATACGGGGGCGGTGAAGACATATCCATGGTAGCATGTCCAATTGGACATGTGAGCCTTTTGTTCTTGCATCATCTCTAGATTGTGTGAGTCCCGGGCCCCGAGAATCCCTTTCCGTGATTCCATGTTCACAAACGTCAGCAGACTGTTTCCCAAGGGAACGAAGGCAGACCACAAAGTAAATCGTTGTACATGAGTATTGTTTGTTTTTGCCAGTGTACTGTTAGCATCCTTTTCGTCATTCCTTCCCCTTATCCATATTAGGATATTACTGCCACTCCTTTATCGCCCCAAAATCGGACATTATACATGCTCACTCGTCCCAATCGTGTACAATGTAAATATCATTTCTGAAAATGATGATCAGAATATGGGGTAACCTTAATGGCCCACCTCCATGCACTAGTCGGTGGCAGTCGTAACCTACTATTACGATGGATCTTACTCTGAAATCCTACGTATACGCGGTACGTCACACTCAACACCCGGGGAGTTATGATTTTACGGAGTGGCTTCAACTCGAACCTGATAATCGCACTTGGTGAGTTGCCATCGCATTTGCAGTATCCACCGGCCCAGCTCAACCGCAGATCGTGTCGAGATATGTGCAGGAGATCACATAGCCCTCAGGTACAGTTACAAAGAATGGGACACAATTCATGTGAGGATTTTTGGGACTAGCTAACCGACTGTCGCTCTGGGAAAAGCACCTATTTTTTTTTTCAAATTTCAAATCGAAGGCTGTTGTTGTCCAAAAGAAACGAATGAAACGTGGGCCTCTATTCCAACAGTACTTGAAACGTAGCGCACGTCCACGGCACGTATACGTACAGTTGATCTACTCCAGCTTCAGCTGGCCATGAACCTTCAGCGTAGTGAAAAAGATCGCCAAGGTCTATCTAGGCTCAACAAATCCCGGGCCCCTCATACACGTCTACCGGTGGACGTTCTACCTTGGTTTGAGGCTAGGGATTAAGCAGGCTGTTGAAAGACGCTTACATGGCGTTTGTCTGGTAGGAACTCGGTTTTGCAATACACGAGGAATCGATCAGAAATCATATCGGGGATCTATTCACTAGTAGCATTCCTAAAGTCCAGTGGGAGGATGTCTTGTAAAATCGTGGCATAATGGTTCACCCATAAACCCATGTGTATCGTGAACGGCGAGGTATCATGTTATAAAATTTTCAAGTTATATGGATCGGTCCCGGGTCCTGACGGCGGTGGAGAATCGCGGCGTCAATCTGCGTCAAAGAGCCTCCTGGCGGCGGCTACTTGAGCCTTGTGTCATTAGGGATAAGATCAGTAACCACCAATCTAGCGACGATGGCACTGTGACGGTTTTTAAAAAGCTTCAAGTGTAAGAGTTTCTCAGTATATGCGAACAAACCTCAAAACTCTGCGAAATCTGATAGCCTGTAGCCTTTGGTGAACACTTCCCGGGTGTTAGAATAAGGTAATATTTCCATCCAATGTACCGAGATCAAGAAAGTGAACAGATTTTCAAGGTGCAGGATTCTGACTGAAGAACGATGAACCCGGCATAAGCAAAATATCTTGGGGTCTTAGCTGCCGGCCTGGCAGTGTTAATGCAGTGGGCATCCAACAAAAGGTCGTTGACAGACTGATACCCGTTTCAGCGAACCAGGAAACAATGTGGCTTGAAAATTTTGAAGCGGGTACCCGTAACGACCTGCGAGAATAACAGTTGTCGTTGTTCAAGTGAAGGGTCGCGACTCGCGAGCGTCGAGTACAAAAACAGTGGCGTGGGTAAAGTTGCGACACGTGCAACAAGCAGCGTGTTCCAAAAACATATAATCGAAAGCAGTAATCTACCATGCTGTACCCGTCTACACGCTCAACTTTCGCTATTTCTCTTCGCGCAACAATCCTTCGATAGGCAACCCGCTCTTTACTATCCGAAACCCTCTCATAATCCTATGCCTGACGGTATATAAGCTCTCTCAACCCTCAAAGTCTCCTCAATCTCAATAAGTTACACAGTTGGAGCACAGCCTATACCTTCCTATGGACCATCGCCTAACGGACACAGTAATCGTAATCATCGAGTTCCACCTCAAGGAAGCTTCCCAATTATATGTTGGCAGTTATCATTGAACCGAGAATACACCAAAGAAGTAAGTCAAAGTTAGTATCTTTCTGTGCTCGTTCCCAACTCTAGGATTCTCTCAAGGAATACGATGCATGTCACCGGGTTGTTTCGATATGTGTAGAACATACGAAGGTAGCTTACAATCCTAAGGATTCAGACTCTTTCCGTGCGTTATCTTCCTTCTGGCTCGAACTGACATCCTCAATATCCTTGCGTCAGGTCAACTAATGACCCTCATGTTGCCTTTACTCATGATGCGGCATCGACGGGTGCCCCGCGCGAAATGGAAAGACGAATGTACGGCTGCGGGGAAACGGTGGATCGAACAAGTGCGTGGCCACATGCTACCCAGTAGCGATCAACGCTCATCTACTCGATGTAGGCCCAGGATGGTATGACTCCAGAAAAATTTATGCAGTCCATGATTGGATATCATTCGGGATTTGAGGGTTCCCTGTGCTCTATGATCATGGTGCAAGGGAACAAGCATCGGGTGGTCAATATCGGCATCGGGACAAAACAAATCACGGTAGAGCCGCGCGGGACCACGGTATCTGCATACGTTGAATCACAATCACACAAGGCGAGTCGTGTGCCTCAGTAGCGACTCAGCCAAGCTCACCGCCCACGAAGCTGACCCAACTAGAATTAGCAAATATCACGGCGGAGCAGAATGACGACACCATGCTTCGCCGTCTAAGTATAGTCCTTGCACTAAAGCAAGCCTATATCAAAGCGATTGGGCACCCTATAGGATTCGACTACTCGCGACTCGAATTCAACGTCCCAGAGAGCACTGCCATGGGTGATGGGTACCCTTTGACGGGGTGGGAGTTCCGCATCTGGAGGACTGATCTGGGAGTAGCCCGACGCGACCAGCTGATCACCGAGCACTATCAATGCGTGGTCGCATTTTTCCGCGGCACGAATGACTCGCGATTTGTGTTCTACGACAGCCAGGAGGCACTGAACGGTTGGGTTCAGTTCATCAATATTGACCAAATGGTCAAGGTCATCCCAAAGCTTACTGCATAAGAACATATTACTGTAATATGTATATTTTCTCGTCATACTCACTGTTTTCTGTTTGTCCGGCCATTTGGATCCTGTATACACGTATTAATTAGCATAGTCAACCGTCCTGTTGTTTTGAAAACAAGTCTGTACAATTTGCTCAAAGAAATCGAGATTACCTACCGAATGTCAAGAGCGTGGAGGAGGCAATTGCAATTCTCAAATTCAACGCTCTTTAATCATATACTAGCAGTTCACTTAAAAAAGACCACGATAAACATGCTCTCATCTACTTGATAGAGACCTCATGCATGATACAAGACGTCTCTTGGGAGTTCTCGAGGTCCCAAGAAAGTCCCCATTGCCCAGTATACTCATTACGAGAGGATATCCTCGCGATTTAACTTGGCCCCTTGGCTCTATGCTCAGATATCGATATGATCCCAGCTGCTTATCATACTAGTACTTAACTAGCTTGCCGCTTCAATATACCAAATATTATTCCCTCACCGATCTCCTCGGTGCCATATGTGATTACATTAATGAAAACCATTGTCCTCATGATGTACTTACATATGTATTGAGCCTCTGCCTTCCGCCTACTGAAACATCTTGGCCCAGGTAAATCCGAGCGTCGTGAAGGTCGCCTTTCAATTTTCTCGGCATTTGCACCCGTCGAACACCCGTTCCTGGAATCATCCCGCGTGTACATGTCGCTAAAAAAAAGGCCTGTGCTCGGAATAGCATAGATACGGAAATACGGAAAAATTATGCTCCTGGATAAGGCTGTAAGTAGAAAACTGGACACCCACCGTCTCCTGTAAATTTTAGAGGTGCAGTAGTAATTCCATGTCACACTTGTGAAAGTTGGGAAGGAGTGAGTCTAATTCTCAAATACTTCCGGTTATCGTCAGGCACACCGCACAGGCGATAAATAAGGAACAAGTGAGTACTCAGTAGCCTTGAAAATTCTTTCGGTGTTCGAGTGCAAAGGCACTTCTCATCGGAGCATACTAAATGCTGGGAATGTTCAGTTCATAGATATATCTGTATGGCTCAGAACATAATAATCAGAATCTAACAGGGGAGGTAATTAGGGCTAAGAGAACTTGCGAAGTCACAGTCACGTTTTATGTAACAGTTCATACAGGACGATCAAATCTTAGCCAAGTCAAGCCCGGCGCTGCACCCAGCGCTGTCCGCATCTCCCACCTTCGAAAAGCTCGCTCTGGGTTTCTGCCGTTAATTCTACACCTCGCCCTCTTTAACTTCCACAAAAATCACTTGTAGAGACGACCACGCTTTCAAATTACCTCACGACGGCATCTTCAGTCCGATAGCTTCTCCCTGCACACAGCTTGCATTGACACACGACAAGAGCCAACTTCTACTCTTTCTCATTATCCTAATATGCAACTATCAAGTTTCCTAACAAAATGCGCTGGCGTGTGTTTTGCGTTGAGCTGTCTGGTTGGGCAAACATCAGGTGCGTTCGAAACCATGGCCGGTACCTCTCAGCTAACTTTATTCCCAACAGCCTACTTCGTGATAACGGAACCGACTCGCTCTGAGCAGTGGCTAAATGGCGCAGCAAATCCTGTCTCGTGGGTTAAAGGCGTGAACGACGGTATAGCGTTCTTCGATGTGGAAATGGCCCGGCTCAGCACGGACGGGCTCACCCTTGTTGCCCGAAACGGTGAGCGCAGCGCAGCAACTTCCTATCACATCAGACCCTGACTGACGTCTTCTATCTTTCGAATAGTACCCGCTTCCAACACATCCCTGAATATATTCCTACAAGACGTACCAGCAGGGGACGATTACTTCCTTATGTTCGTAAATTCGACGCACGGCCTCATGTACTCCTCGTCAGCGCGTTTCACCGTACTCGCTGCCGGCGCTACTCTCTCCGGCAAGAGCCACCCCTCTCCGATTTCCGGCGTCGAAACCGTCACCGTCAGTGGTGCGCCGAACCCAACACTACCCTTTGCGACAACATTTGCCGCAGTCGGCAGTGGTGCTATCCCCTCCTGGGGCAATCCTGCTCAGGTTTGGGCGATAGCGGGAGCCCTCATGTGGTGCCTACTCGGCGCAGCGTGGACACTCTGGTGATGCACATAGATTGGGCGGCTGGCCACCATTCACACTGTATCTACTGGATGGGACGGATGTATTTGTTCAATCTTGCACGCCGCTCGTTTGCGGTGGGCGGATATTATCTTCAATGCTGCTTGCTGCACCTGTCGCTTCTCCATCCCTGGACACATCGTATAGATATCGGACTCACTTTGAACGTAAATTAAATTCGCTCTGCATTTATCTCTTAGTTATCCTTCTTTCCTTTTCCCGTCCCGCACACCAACAATCCCAATAGTACCGCCCAATACCTCAAACCGCACCCACGCCCCCCGTACATATACCAATATATGCGCCAACACTGCACACCCGTGTCCTCGTAGTTAATTAAATTTACATCTATCAACATCCACGACATACATACTTAGAA
Source organism: Sphagnurus paluster (assembly GCA_018282025.1). Classification (NCBI taxonomy): domain Eukaryota; kingdom Fungi; phylum Basidiomycota; class Agaricomycetes; order Agaricales; family Lyophyllaceae; genus Sphagnurus; species Sphagnurus paluster. Next base: position 10,092 of record JABCKI010005749.1, read on the forward strand.
TATGTGATCTAATTTTAGGCACACCGCAGGACAATATATTCCTGGCCCAAGTTTATTTCAGTACTTCAAAAGACTTGGCACCTAGTCTAGGGACGAGCAAAGATAACGAGGTCTTGGGCGAGTTCACTGCCAGTGGATGCAAGCACGCGCGGATTTTCCTGACCGCAAATGAGGTTCTGCAAGGCGCATACATTCAACCTTAACTTCCATCAACTGAAAGCTAATATTATCTGTCAGGGTTTCTGCAAGTACTGATTATCCACGCCACCGGTTTTGTCGGATACAAGGCATCCGGCGCACAGCTTCATACACCCTTGAAAAATATGAATAACACCCCGCCTCTACTCCAAATATTCCAATATTCCAGTGCTTTTTTAATAATTTTATAATAACCTTTATATGTCCTCTGTTAAGTTGACCACAAGCTCAGGCTGACGTACCACAACGCAACAACGCAAAACCAATCTCATCGCTATTTTTGCTCGCAAAAACGCCACGTCATGCGGGAAGCACAGCGTTGGGCACCACCGCCGTAGTAGAAGCCGCCACAAAAGAGGTCAGTGAGTTCAACTTTACCTGCTTGAGGTGACGACCGATTTAATTCATCTCTGGAAGGGGTTCAACTTGAACGATGAATCGATGACAGTGACGTCTTGGATATCTCTCAACTTATCGCCAAAGATTTAGGGAATACATATTTCATTTTACATAACAATTCAAACTTTCCCCTCTTCAAGTTGGTACCTATGGGTAATAATGTTATGGAAATGAGCAGGAACTTGGTTGGGAGGCATCATGGCATAAACAGACAAGCGGCAGTGTGGCGGCCTGGATCAAATGATGCGCAACGCCGACAGTACAACTCTTGAAATCTCTCATGCCTTGAAAGGGCCGTCTTCAAAGTTCCCCAGGAACTTCTCACCACACACACGGGCGTGTTATTATTATTAATATTTGCAGAGGGATGTCCCAGCTGAGTCCTTGTACTTTTAGAAGGGAGGCCGCCACTAGTCAGGTACTCTGAACATTGGTTGAAAGGTGGCCAGTAATCCAGCGAATTTCATAAATTCTCTGATAGCCCATCTCCTCAAAACCAACGAAATCAAGGCTCAAAGTGACAGTCTGCTTTGCATTATGATTTATCTGACGGTAAAAAAGTGCATTACCTTGAACACCTGTCATTTTCCCCAACTCTAGGTTTCGTTTTTCATGAAAAAGCCTCATCAGGATGCAAGGTGTAGGCGTCAGTCAGATCTATCGACTCCGACTTTTCGGAGACCTTGTGCCATAAGTGTTTTGAACATCAGCCCTTTTCCGGGACTCCAGTTTTTCCTTGTGGATGATTCCGATCGGCATGTCCCCTCTCCAAATCATTAGACTCCACATATCGTGCCAGTCATCGTCTGACCCTGTGCCGCTATTGCAGAAAACTTTGGATGTATCCAACATATGACAGACCCTGCGTGGTACCTGAGGGATGAAAAAACATGGATATGGAGTGATGGATATGGAGTGAGCAGGTTCTCGTGCCGAAGCTTCAATCCTATGCGCGTGACAGTCCACACCGACCAGGAAACTTGACGCCCCTCAATTCCACCTTCTAGGTCATTACATTCCTTAACTCATGGTGGTGGATCTGTCAGGGAAAAAAGAATCGTGTGGTGGAGTGGCCATGGAATACGAGACACTGTAACCGATAGCTTGGCTGCCAGAAGTGACGTCGTGATCGTGTGAACCGTGAACCCCATCAAGCACCTTTTTGTACCTGGTTCCGGGATCTCTTGAAAGACTTGTAATTCACTCAATTATTTTCTATTCAAACCAACTTGTGACAGACTCAAATCTCTCAGATTCTTTGCAATTTGGAAAGGGAAACTGGTGTCTATGTTCCTGTCAAACTTCGCTTCTGAATGCAAAACTTGGCTAGATCCATGACACGCCTACGCCTGGACCGCGCCTAGACCTCTCTCAGACCACGATAACGAGTCCCAGAAGATCCCAGAGCGAGATCCCCGTCTTCCTTCAACTTTTGCCCCGCACAGACCAGATTCTCTTTGCCAACAACCGGCGCTCGAAGTATTATTAGCGTTACCGTGGTCTTCGCTCACTAGAAGCCTTATACGGTGTTGAAACTGTGTCTGCATCAAGCCATGCCCATGGAAGTCTTCAACCCAAAAATCCTTGATGCCAGCATCCGTGATGTTGCCTCCTGCCTCAGCGACAACCAGAAAGTCGACCTCCTCCTCTATGCGCTGCGGAGCCTACACCCAGAGGGGCAAGTCTATTTCTAATTTGTATTTCTGTTATACTGGTCTCGACTAACATAAACATAACTGTTCGAACAGACGCTCTAGAACCATCATCGAAAACGCGGTGCAATCATGCCTCCAGATCTCTACTCTCTCCGCCGAAAACGCCGCGAAGGCTCGAATATTGCGAGCGAGGGCCAGGCTTAGTGTTGGATCGCACTTGGGTGTTCAAGAAGGTAGGCTCACAGTTTCCTTAAAACATCAAGGACATCTCCGTATCTTTTCTATTATGGCGTATCCAGACCTTCAAGCTGCGCTCGTCGCGGAGCCTGACAACCCCGAAGCGAAGGCCTTGCTCCATCAGCGTTCTGTGACTGTCGAAAAAGTTTTTCCTCTTCGTCTTCATGATGTCTAAATTATATTCTGATGTTTATCTAGCTTCTCGCTCCCCTTCCTCCGCGGAAAAATACGTTCTCCGTTGAGATATGGCGCGAGATCGCACTCTACCTACCGCGCCACGACCTAAAGGCGCTGCTCTTCATTCCCTGCGCCGTCTCTCAGGTTGCCAGCCAACTTCTCTTTCAGAAACTTGATCTACATTTCGGCGGAATTGATTCTGAGGAGGGCAGGGCTGATGTTTGGACACACCATACAGGGGATTTGTGTTTAGTGAAAGATGAAGATGCACGCCACGCGCAAAGGAGTGCCGACATCCTCACCCGCATTATTGTTGACCCACGCTTTGCAATGTCTGTACGAACGCTGAGGATATATGCACCTATGCGCGACAGAGATGGCTCGATGGCGTTCCAGACTGGTTCGTATCGTGACCCTCTGTAAGATTTTTACAACAGCAATTTTAACGCTGGCTATAGGTATGCTGACAAACGCACTACCAAAGCTGGCCAATCTCCGAAATGTCCATATCTCTGCAGGCGTCGATGGTATTTTGCCTGTCTTACGAGTCCTACAAACATGCTCACCGCGTTTACGTGGCCTCTCACTACAGTGAGTGCCTTTCAATCATTCGATGTCAAACAAGGTCCTAAAATTATTCAAGCTCGCCTGAAGGTCCTACGGAACTCCAATTTCTGGATTTTAAACACCTAGCTCATTTCTCATACTCCACATCAGGTGGATCAACGAACCAACTACAGCAGTTCCTTGCTCAGAACCGCGACTTCTTGCGCACTGTCTATATTGACAATCCACATTGGGTCTTCCCAACAAACAGCGTCTCCATCCGCAACCTCACCCACTTCCATTTTACCGGGCACGTCCCCCTCAACAACCAGCTCTTTGCGGACATTATCACGAACGGCCGCCAACTTGAATCCCTAACGCTCTGTTGCTCCCTTGACGCCGCGACTTCAGCGCAGTTCCGCGTAAGCCATGATTACGGCCCAGGGCAGCCCGCACTTCCGTTCCTGCGGCACTTCGCGTTCTCAGTCCAGTCCGTCCACTCCCGCGTCGCCGACCGCGACCTCTTCCCGGCCATCACGGAGTTCCTACGTGGCCGACAGCACCTGCGCTCGCTCGTCCTCACCGCGCACGACGAAAGTGTCCAGCGCGCTGTCGGGTTTGACGCGGCCGTTTGGGGGGTTCTCCCCTCCTTGGTCAACCTGAAGGGTCTCAAAATTACTTACCCACCGGACCTGTCGCCGGGCCTTGCGTCCTGGCTGATCCCCAGAACCGTCCTGGCGTTGGCGCTGACCCTGCACCACGTCCCCTCGTCCTCGAGGGACCCTGTGCTGTTCCTAGAGGTCAGTAATTTTAGCCTTTCCTCCGATCAAATCTTATGTTTCGGTTTTCTGATAAATGCGATTTTCTTTATTCAGCAACTCCGCATGGGTATTCCGCCAACATTACGGTACGTGGGCCTACCAGACCTTCTTCCGCTGCGGAATGTTTCTGTCATCGTCGGACATGGGTTCCCCATGGTCCGAGTCATACGTGTGGGAAATAGCTACTATAGCCTGCTCCGTGGAGAGGATGGTACTCTGCGCGAGTTGGAGCCCTGTCCGAAGCGGACGGTGTCTTATCACTGCGTTGAGTGGTTGGAATGGCGTGGGTGCGAAGACGCCTGTGCCTGGGATCCGTCAGAGTTCCCCTCATAAAATCCGATAGCACTGGCTGAGTCTGGGGCCAGGGAGGGGAGGGTTCTAGCTCTCGTGGCCGAGTATCGACGATCTATATTCAATTAATGTATTTCAAATTTTATCGTATGTTGAAAAGTTCTCCTGCCACCCGTCTCAGCTGTGCTCCAAGTAATTGTAGGTAGGGACGAGCCTAAAAATGGATTCCACAAAAGTCCCAGTAGAAATACATGAAATTCAAATGTCAACATTTTTATGCCATGGTCTAGGACAAAAAGACTAGTGAGATCAGAATATGTTTTGCGTATGGAATTAATTTAATGAACCTCCAAGGAGAACACTGGTTAGCACAAGTAGAAAGCAAGGAAAGCATGAATGGAAACAGATGATGAAAAGAAAAAAAAAAGGCAATAACCTAACAATAGTCAGAAAAAAGACATTACTACGCAAGTAATAGCAGCTCACCCATAGTTTACATTCATTTTAACCCGTCTCATCAGAGATAATGCTCCCGATACTGAGCGGGTTCTTCTTTCCCCTCTCCCGACTACCCCATTCCCTTCCTCTGTCCCCCCTCTCCCTGTCCTGGCCCCGTTCCCGATCATCATCCCTATCTCTGTGATCCCTATCCCTCTCCCTTTCCCTACCAACACTCCCGTCCCGTCCCCTGCGATAATCTCTTTCTCTATCCCGCCCTCTGTCTCCCGCATCCCTGTCCCACTCTTCCCTCCTTTCCTCCCTCATCCCCGATCCGGCAGACATTCCTTGTGCCTGTCCATATGTATCTCTGCTACTGCTCCTAATTTGCACATTCGGGTACCCCGCAGGTAGTACCGGTGAAACCGCTGGAGGGCCACCCATGCCCTCCCCCCTCAGCGGAGCAAGCTGTATACGGTCTCCCGGGCTGCCCACGGCACCCACCACAGGATTAGCGCCATGAGGGTGACCCTGCGCAGTATTATTATTGTTATTGTGTTGGCCATACGTGTCCCAGGCACCCGCAGTCGGGACCCCGTTCACACCAAACGCAGCTGGCGCAGGTGGTGTTCCCCAGTCAGCAGCTGGCGGGGGCATGCCATACCCGGTGCCATAGGAGCTGTACGCCGGCGCCGGGCCCGAAACAGGTGCATACGGTCTCTGTTGCTGGGGCTGTTGCTGTTGCTGGGGCGCAGGCTGCATGTGCTGTTGATAGTGCTGCTGATGCTGCATATGTGGTGGCGGCATCTGAGGGGGTGGGGGCTGGCCTTGGTACATCTGCTGCTGCGGATGTTGCGGCTGCTGGTGCGGATGTTGGGGTGGCGGTAGATGGTGTCCGTGCGGTGCGTAATATGGAACAGGCGCAGGTGCGGGTGCAGGTGCGTAGCCGCCCCGTGGGGGTGACACAGGACGAGGATACGGGCCCGGCGCAGAGGGCACTCCTGATGCAGTATTAGCACCCACCGAATAATCCGGGTAGGTCGCAGCTGCTGCAGTCGTTGTAGGTGGTGTCCCTGACCCGGCCGCTGCAGTGCTCGCAGGTGCAGAGGCGGCACCAATTGGATGGGTATTTACAGGTGTTGGCGTAGGCGTATTGCTCTCTGTACCAACTATTGCATTTGTATTTGTGGTAGTAGGTCCTACCGGGCCTGTATTAGTGGTTGTAACAGGCGCATACGGTGCGGGGGCACCCTGGTGTTGCTGTTGAGGGTCGTAGTACGGGTAATGCATATGTGGTGGGGGCGGTGGGGGTGGGTGCCCATACATGCCCATCCCCGGTGCAGGTGCATAGTCAAACCTCGGTGGCGGCGGCGGTGCGTGCATATGCTGCTGTGGGTGAGGGTGTTGTGGATGCTGCGGGTGTTGAGGATGATGTTGCGGGTGCTGCATGTTCATACCCATTTGCATATGGGGTGGTGGCGGCTGCGAGTAATGTGGATGCATGTGCTGCTGATGCTGTACATGATGCGGCGGCGGCGGCAGCGGTGGCGCATGCTGGTGGTGCGGAGGTGGCGCCATATTGTACTGACCACTGTATGGGTCATAAACTGGCTGTTGTTGCGGCGGTTGCTGCCAGCCCTGGTTGGGGTTTGGCGGTGCATATTGCGCATAATGCGGGTGAGGCACTTGGTGTGGAGGTGGAGGCGGACCCATGGACATGGGCATCTGCGCCCCGGAGGCCAGTGGTTGCGACTGGACCTGCGGCTGGGGCTGAGGTTGAGGCTGTGGAGGTGGCTGCCCCTGGTATGCATATTGTTGCTGCTGTTGCTGTTGCTGGGGATGATCATACGGCTGGTAGGACCCCTGCTGAGGATGCGGCTGCCGCGCATCATACACACCCATCCCTGAGGTATTCATAATCTCCTGGCCTGGAGGAGGAGGTGGCGGGATGACTTGTTGGGCCTGTACTTGTGGTCCTGGAGCAGTTGAACCGAGTGCATGCGCCAACGGAACCTGTTGGGTTTGCGTGGGCGTTTGTACCTGCGCAGGAGGTGGAATGGCTGGGCCCAGCGTTGGGTCAAGTGATGCAAGCGGTGGCCACGGGTGCTGCTGTGGCACTGGAATAGGTTGCGCGTTGGGCGGGCCCAGGGGAACACCTACGCCAATACCACTAATCCCTGCAGACGAGAAGGCGGAGCTGCCAGATGGTGTGTTAAGGCCATCATCTGTCCGGCTGCGCTTCGGTGCCTTGCGGCCGGAGGTCGAGGGCACCTCGGGCCCAGGCGAGTTGTCACGGTCGCGATCGCGCTCCTTGTCCTTATCCTTTTCGCGATCGCGTCTGCGGTCCCTGTCCTTTTCCCTCGCCCGTACACTCCGAGCCCGACCAGATTTTCCGCGCACCCCATCCATGTTATCATCATCATCATCTTTTTCTTCGTCGTCATTATCGTCCTTGTCCCTTCCACGATCCCTCTCGTTGTCCGCGGTCTCCCTCTCAACCTCTCGCTCCCTATCGCGGCCCCTATCGCGCTCGCCACCGTAGCCCGCACCAGCTGCACTGGTGCTTGCATAAGGCGGTAAAGGGTGCTCAAGAGCTTGCAGCGGCCGCTTGCGCACGCGGATATCCTTACGGATACGGATTTTGATACCCTGGTCTGCAAGGGAACAAGAAAGCGGTGTCGACTCCTCCATGCCCGGAAATTTCTTGGCGGTGTAGACATAGAACGGCGCAGAGTAAATCGACTTACAGTGCCGCACGTTATTACTAGCAACAGAAGCGGTGAGTGATTATCAAAATAGGGTATATGGAAGACAAAGGTACCCGACAACTTCGAAGAGACTGAGTTTGAGTCGATAGCTTCCTTCGGTGCGGACACTAAGGTCAGGGAATACGAAGAACCCAGCATCTATTCGCACGAATGTTAGCCACGACTGGTTTAACATAAAAAGCGCATATAGCCAGAAGAAAAAAGTTTCCATGAATCGGTGACAATGTGCATGGCCTATGATCCATGCCAAGAGGCATATGTGCGCAAATCAAGTACATATATGCGCAAGAAGATGGGTCGCCAAGCTTGAAATCGCGGTTGATTCATCTCCAGCGTAACCGTAAACCAGGATGCATAACCCGAGGAATGAAAGTTGAAATGGATGTTAAGCGCACCTTCATTGCCATGTTGTGGGTCTTTCAGATGGTAGAGTGACGAAACTACCGAACCGGTGGTGCATCTCGTGCGACCATCCTAATGGCAGGTATTTGGTTAGCAAAGTGGTGACACAGTTTAGGGAATGGCGGCAAATGTAATGGTAAAAGGAAAGATCCGGATGGGTATTGTTTTCCCTCACCTTGAGCCAATGGAGCTCCTTGTCATCATCGGGCTTTGCGAGGCTTGCAAACATAAAATAATATGGATTTTGTAGAAAGGACTGTGCATAGCCAGCTACGTCCGTAGGTGCTTCCTCGTCGCGCTCGCGAGGCGCAGGCGACCGCAGACGGCGGGATGGCGATGTGGAGTGTGGGTCATATGGCCTGGAAGCAAAAAAAGAATAGCATACAAGGTAAGTACAAGTTGAAAAAATAGGTGTGGTGAGGATGGCAAGCTTGAAAAATATGAGAGAAAGCACAACGCACCGATCCCTGTCTCTGGCTCTGCCCCGATCTCTGCCTGGTGTCCCATGTTCATCACTGCTTCCGTCGCTCATCTCGCTGTCCCTTCTCCTACGCCCGGGCGGTGGTGTCGAAGCGTGGCGTGCCCTATCGGACCTTGAACCCGCAGTAGGGTCTATAACACGAAGTTGGACAATGGGTGGCGGGTCGATGGGGCGTCGGTCGGCCTTGCCTCCCACACCGCACATGCGAGCCTGCTTGGGTTCCTGGCGCACCGTCAAGTGGTATTCCCTGCGAGGAGTCGTCAGCATAGCTAGTAGTGACAGGATGCAGGAAACAGAGAAATCAAAGTAGGGGGTCAGGATGATTTGTGCATAAGACCAAGGAGCCTGGAGACCCGGCTCCATGGAATCGGTGCAGCAATGGGCAACACCTACAGTCTGTCGCGGTGGAGTGCATAGTTGCTGCTGGGTGCTGAGCTACCCGATGGACCAGCAACGGAGGAAGGGGTGGCCATGGCTCTGGCCGTATGGATGGTGGGCGGATTTGTGTAGAATTAAACGTGGAAGGGCACACGGCAGTAAAACTTAATTGTAAAGCAGTATGCAACAGATGTCAGAATCTGAATGACCCCAGTTGCCGGGCCCTCCCACGTGACTGATACCACTCTACCGGACCACCCAGATCCCAGGTTCTTTCCGCCTTTCTTCCCTGTTTCTTCCACTATCGATCTTCCCAGCTTCTGTCAATACAGCATATGATCTGATATCATGGGCTTGCACAGATTTCTCGGCGATGCCCAGGTCATGTTTATATATCCATCTGAAACTCCTAAACTTGGCAAGCAGTGCTGAGTGCCACATAACTTGTCACGACGTTCACATTGACGACTACCAATAGAAGTACTACAGATCTAATCTCTCAGGATCCCCATTGCTGTTACCATATTCATAGGCCACTAACCGGGGCACTGCAGCCAGCCAGCCAACTGCTGTACTATACCACTATTGGGTGGTAACGTTGATCTCTCGGCGATGCCCAGCATCGAGTCCAACACTCGAAGGACCAAGATTGACATGTACCCTCATGTAGCTCGCGTCATACTACTATCTCCTCATGTTCATATTTGCGCATGATAGTTCTCTAATATTTCGCTAACAGGAAAAGGACCTATCTTTGCCAATAACCCTAAACCAGTGTAGGTTCGATGAGATTCATTCCGGTACGTACTCGGTCGATGGGCAACATGAAGTTCGTAACCTCCCGTAACCCAAGGGGTGGGGTATATAATAATAACCCTACAATCTACCCCGTGCGCCCCATGACTCGGGGAATTACTGGACTTGTAGCCAACCAAGGGTTTAGGTTTGGCCGATGTCACGTTAATCAAAGCTACATCTCTGATCTCAAACCCTCCAATTCTGTCGCACTTTCTACTTTCTATTCATCTGAGCCTCTAAAGTGCGCAGCTGGGCTCCAACTAAAACCTTGATTTTTTCAGGCAGTTTCAGGCATATTCCGATTTTCCCCTGGGACCTTGGAGCAATATCTTTTAATACACATATTGACCTCTGATGTTTCTTCAAGCGATTCCTCCCCACTCCCAATGTGATGACCCTGATTCTGCGCACTGGACGAGTGAACGTGACACTGATTAATATTCCACGAGATAAGCAACGGCGGGGAACGGAACATGGAACTTTCAACTTTGAAATTTGAAGAGCCGTAATTGTTATCGTTTTATCAAAAAAAGGTTTTAACGAAGAGGGGTTAACACAGCTCATATGACACACTAAGCCATGAGTTCGTACAGTCCATGACCTAGGACCTAGTTATTTTACATTGAGAACCAACGTGTAAAACCCCTCAAAAACTGCGGTATCATATGATCAGTACTCTTAAGATCCCTTGCCGCTGTCAGTATCGACATCGCTCGGAATAGGCGGACCAGCGTAGTGGTAGCGCCCATCTGCCATACAAAAATCTATGTTAGTAGTCCTTGATTTAATTATTAATTTAAACTCGCGGACGTACTGATCATGTACCACCCTGCACTGATGAACGCAAACCCTACGAACACGACGCTCGCATAATCTACGGGACAGCAAGTCAGCTCTCCACGACACGTACATGAACCAAGCGCAACACGTACTCATCGTGACCTCCGTAACGGGGACCACCGCAGGCATCGAGAACAACACGATCTCAAGCATTACCCACACAAGCGCTATGGCGTTGATCAGCAAACCCCACCTGCCCAGGGAGAACCGCGCGCCCTCCACCTCCTTCCTGCCGTTTTTGCCGAACAGGAGGATCGCGATGGGCATGGCGTAGCTTGCGCCGAGGCAGATAACCGCGACGCCGACGAACGCGTTGAACGCCTCGCTCGAGCCGAGGTAGATCAGCCCGAGCGCCAACTGGATTCCGGTGGAGAGGAGGTGCGCGTTGAGCGGCACTGAGGAGGCGGATGCGGCGCTACCAGAGACGCGCGCGAACGTGGCGTGGAATGGGATCGCTTTATCCCTCGCAAAGCTCCACGTGGCACGCGAGGCAGCACAGCAGATCGAGATGGCGCAGAAAAGGCCGATGCCGAAGACTAGTGATAGGACAGGCAAGTTGGTCAGTGGTTGCAGCTCCGTCAGTGCAGATGACATACTAATGAACCACTGTGATGTGAATGTGGGGACAGGGATGACGGAGACGGGGTGTTCGGTTGCTCGAGGGTGAGTTATTCATCAGCAGGGTATGAACACGAGACGCACGATCCCAAAACCGCCGGCTTGCGACCCCATGATCAGAGTGAACATAACACCGATCGGCTGGCCTCCCGGTACTGAGGCGCATTTAAATGAAAGTAAAAACTTCAGCGACGTTCTGTTCGCCGAGGCCCTGGAAAATGAGCCTGCTAGTACACGTACCATCGAGCAGGGTCTGGATATCTGGCAGTGTGAACACAATTGGGAGTAGGAAGAGTAGACCACTCAGTGCACCGATGGGAACGGAGTAAGTTATAGCTTGTGGTACCTGGATGGCGGGGTCATGGACCTCCTCGGCCATGCTTGTAACTGAATAGAACGGACCATGACATCAATGCCAGTGGTTATGGGTGTATTTATTAGGAGGATAAAGGGCCACGTACTCATTCCGATTGCTGAGTAGGTATATGCTATAGGGTGACCGCCATCCCTTATGTTGAGTGAAGGGAAATTTGCAAGCCGTTGAAAACATACCAGGCTGTTCACGATATGTTCAGCCGATAATATAATTTTAAATAATAATAATAATAAAATGAGAGGAATACTAACAGGTAGTAGTCCGATGAAAAATGTCCACCCGGACGTCCAACCTGAAGCGGAAGGATCAAAGTGTCCCAGTGCAAAAGCAGCGGAGCGACGTCCTGCAGCCGCTTTGACAGATAGACAAACAAGTATTACTAGAAAAATAAGTGGGAAATGGTCGTATGAAAATTGAAAGCCGAAGGTACAAGCAAAAGCTTACCGATTATTCCCAAGAGCGTCCAGACCGCTGCGAGGATCTATTTCATGTGTTAGGCAAGGTGCTTCTCGGGAGGATAAGGCTCACGTCTATCGCAGGCAAAATCTGGTTTAGATACATGACGAAGATGCTCGTGAATATGGTCACTGCTACAAAGATAAGATCTGGACAGAGACAGATCAGTGGAGTATTCGTTGACAAGATCTCAGAACATACATGTCTGCCAGGCCGTCGCGACCCATTCGGGGCGAAATATGCCCACTCCTGCGACTATGAGCTGGGCCGTTCCCTATGGGATATTCAACGTGGGATCGCAAAGAAAGGTTTCAAGAGCTCACAAAGGTAACGGAAAGACTGATAGTCCACACGCCAACTGTATAAAGCCACCCATTGATCCAAGAAACAAGGAGACGGTAGCGTGGTGGCGCCAGGCGGAAACACCAGTAATACGCACCTGCCGAGGTCGGGTATTTGGAACAAATCTCGGCGAGGGAAAGCGCGATTGGTTGAGTTAGGATAGAGACCAAGATCCATCTACGGTTTAAAGTTGATTTGAGCAAGATTCAAGTGTAAGCGGAAATCAATCGAAGGTTCAGAGGGTTTAGAAGAGTGTAAGCATTTGAAATGGTTTCAAAAGAGGTGACAGTGTACATACCCCCATACAATTGTTGCAGGACCACCCCCAACGAGAGAGGTGGCGATTGGCGCAGACAGGCCATATGCTGGAATAATGATAAGGTGTGAATGGAAGGGTGGAATGACATCACGTACGGACAGCCATAATCGCTGAAAGGAGGAACGGCTAATTGTGAGCATGCGGTGATGACGCGGGGATAGCGGGAGTGGTGAAAATAGTGCATACCCAGAGTCACTAAGATGAACCGTTAGTGGGTCCACCCATATTTCAAGCTGAATAGTTGAGACAGAGAACTCACTAAACAATATATGGAATAGGCCACGCGACTAGAATAGCAAAATCTGAACATCTAGCAGAGATAAAAGGAGCTTCAAGAAACGACTTGCCCGCGAAAGCTCCTGCTTGTAGCCGAGTTTTTCTAGACCTTGTATGACATCGAGCTGGGCAGATGCGACAGCTTTCTCTTCGGCAAGGTGCATGCTTTTAGTAGTAGTGTCTGAGGGATAGGAGACAGAGTGAGGCAAAAAGCGCACTCGCGCTTATATGTCGAGCCCTACTGACTGCACTTCTGACAGCGGCTGAAGTACGCAAGCATGTGGCATTTTAGAGTCGGTTCAGTCCACCCGGCAGATAATCATCCAAAGTAAAGAAGTTGACAACCTGAAGTTTGACGTCAAGTGCAGCTGATATCATTCAACGGGCAGAGATGCGTGTTATTCGGACGCGAAAAGAAGACTTGATCATAGCTTTTTATCTCCTGTGATGCTATGGCCTAAGCCAGAGGCGTTGAAGAACTCGTCGCACGCTCATAATATCGTTGTCCCTGATGAACAGTTCCAGAAAAGTTCCAAGTCCCACGATTGACATCAAAGCAAAACATTGCGCCACACTGATAACACACCTCAAATCCTGGAGTTTGGCAAAAATGGAGATCTCTCCCATGGCAATCGTAGTCGTCGTCGTCGCTTCTGACCCTTTTCTTGTGCCAGTTCGATTCAATTCGTGAACTGTTTGGCAGAGTCTGAGCAGGTAAATAAGAAATCCAGTGGGCTTACATAAGATTTTCAGGTTTCCCGCCCACCATGCCCGCAAATCGCCAAACTACGGCGCCCCAGCCCCCTCCCAGCTCAGTTTCCATCGGAAAAAAGCCCATGGCCTACCCCCCACAGCCAGCCCAGCAGCAGCAGACTCAGCGTAGTGCACGCGCGGCGTCAAAGGCTCCTTTGGCATACCCAATTCAGCAGCAGGGGCAGCAGCCGGCTCACCCGCATCCGCATCATCATCCATCGCCCACACCATCGTCAACTGCAAAAGGAAGACCTCCAGCTGCGGCGGCTGGGGCCCAAAATCCACCGCCAGCAAAGCCTAACAAGATTTGGAGCACGAGCACGACCGAGGAGCGAGAGCGTATAAAGGATTTTTGGTTGGGTTTGGGCGAGGAGGAACGGCGCAGTCTGGTCAAGATCGAAAAGGACACGGTGCTGAGGAAGATGAAGGAACAGCAGAAACACAGCTGCAGTTGTGCAGTCTGCGGGCGCAAACGGTTAGTGGCGATGTCTTTTATTTTTCATCGATGCTTATCGTTCAGTAGCAATGCGATAGAGGAAGAGCTCGAGGTACTGTACGATGCTTATTACGAGGAGCTAGAACAGTACGCGAACTACCAGCAGCGTTACGTTTCATCCGGTGGCACCATCCCCCCACCTCCCGGTCCAGGGCCATTCCCTGGGAGCGTCGAGCTTGACAAGAACGGCGTCGTTGTCGGTGGCGTGCTAGCTCAGCGTACAACAAAGAAGCAAGCCAATGGTCGCAAGAACACACCTGTCGCTCCCCCACCGCAACTACATCCACATCCACATCCCCACGTACATCCCAAAGAGAGCGAGTTTGACGAAGACGAAGACGTCGGAGAGGAAGAGTACGAAGAGGAGGAGGAAGAGGAGTACGAGGAGGAGGAAGATGAAGACGAGGAAGATGAGGAAGACGATGGTGATGGCGAAGAAGAAGACGAAGACGACCGACGTCGGAAGAAATCTACCAAACGCCCTCCTGTTCTACCTCCAACACCAGCCGCGCAAAAGGCTAACGTGCGCGCGAATGGTGTGGAGCCAAAGGACTCGGATGGACTATTCAACATCAAGAATAGTCTAACTGTGACCGGTACGTTATCCGGTTGCAACCAGACTTATATTGATATTTTTCTAGGGCCTGGAAACATCCTCACCGTTGCAGACGATCTACTGAAAAACGATGGGCAAAAGTTCCTCGAGATGATGGAGCAGCTAGCAGAGCGCCGGATGCAGCGGGAGGAAGAGGCCGCGGGTGATGTAGAGGATGATAGTGACGAGGATGACGAAGATGAGCGTGGGCCACGGCGTAGGGGGGATGAGGACGACGAAGATGATGAAGACGATGAGGATGAGGATGATGAGGACGATGAGGATGAGGACGATGATGAGGAAGACGAGGAAGAGGAGGAGGTGCGTTGCTTTTCCTTATTCTCCTCTCTTGTACTGAATTATTGTACTAGGCGATGACGGAAGAGCAGAAGTCAGAGGAGGGCAAGCGCATGTTCTCCATTTTCGCGGCGCGTATGTTCGAGCAGCGTGTTTTGCAGGCTTATCGAGAAAAGGTTGCGCAGGAGCGGCAACTGCAGCTGCTGCGCGAGCTCGAGGATGAGGATAAGCTAACCAAAGAACGCGAGGCAAAGAAGCAGACGCAGAACCAGAAAAAGAAGGACAAACGGAGGTGCGCAGTCCTTATAGTATCGCTCTGATTCATTTTTGATCACTTTTATTTTATTTTTATTTTTATTTTCACTCTTTCAAAGGCAACAAAAGCAGGCCAAAGATGAAGAACGCGCCGCTAAGGCTGCGGAGAAGGCTGCTGAAGAGGCCGCGTTGAAAGCTCGTCAGGCGTCGCAAGAGGAGGAGAACCGGAAGAAGCGCGAGGAGGAACGGGCGCGACGGGAGGCTGCGAAGAAGGCTGCCGAAGAGGAACGTGCACGGAAGGAGGAAGAAAAGCGGAAGCGATTGCAGGAAGAGAAGGAGCGCGAGGCTGAGCGAGAGCGCAAAAAACGCGAGAAGGAAGAGCGGCTCAAGGCAGAACGGAAAGAGCGGGAAGAGAAAGAACGAAGACTAAGAGAGGAGAAGGAGGCGCGGCTCGCGAAAGAGAAGGAGGAGAGACTGGAGCGAGAGCGATTGGAGAGAGAGAAGGCAGAAAAGGCGCGCCTGGAAAGACTTGAGAAGGAGCAAGCAGAGAAGGCGGAGCGGGAGAAGGAAAGGGAGAGGAAATTGGCAAAGGAAAGAGAGGAGAAGGCGGAGAAGGAGGCAAGGGAGCGACTAGCACTGCAGCACCAGCAACAACGGAACGCTGTGTCGCCCCCCTCTCCGGGAAGCAGCAGCAACAAGGTTGCTTCCGCGAGGGCTAGTGGATCCAGGAATAACGCTGTGGCATCTGGCTCATCCTCCAGCAACCAGCGCGTCGTCCCAGGAGTCAATGTGAATGCGAATGGTACCACACCAAAGAAGATTCTCAACAAGATGTCTCCCATTTCTCCGCCCTCTTCGGCGCCACTCCTTGGCCAATCACCCCGTCAACAACAGCCTCAAAATACACCTCGGGGGAACCCTCTAGTCTCGCAACCCCCAACACCTATCGCCCCACAGATGCCTAACCATATTTCATCTCTTGGCCAGCCTCCAATGATGTACCAAAGTGCTCCAGGCATGATTCCTCAGCCCATGTCACCCCGGATTCAACAAGGTTTTGCGCCGATGGGATATGGCTACGGTGGTCCTAACCTTCAGCAACACCAGCATCCCGGCCAGCCAGTACTTGCACCCTCTGCCCTGCCGCGCAACTTTTCCGCAGGCAGCGGGCCACTATTTGACAATCCATTTAACCGTGGTATCTCCGTTGCACCCATTGGCCCGCCCCAGAAAGTCAAATCCTCCATCCCCCTGTCGTCCTCGCCCTCCGCCCCATCCATACTCTCTCTTGCGCCAGGACAAGGCCGCCGCGCATCCCTCATGTCAGGCGACCCTGGCCCAATTGGCCGGCCCATCATTGCGCCCATCGCTCGCCCAAGCATTTCCGGGACCTCGAACAGCAACGGGGAAGGTAGTTCAGGTTCAGGCTCGCCCGTGCGCTCGCCGAGCCCCCAGGGTATCCTTGGTTCGTCGGCGCTCGTCGACAAGGACGATGAGGTAGTGAAAGCGCCCCTGGGTCGCAGGACTGCACCTATGCACATCGGGGCTGGTATGGGCATGCCTGTGGGACCTATTGGTGGCGGCCCCGGTCCAATTGGTAGCAGCGTGGGCGTGGCGGGGGGATGGGGGGGACCTGCGAGTCCAAGGAGTGTCGTCGGTCAGGAAAGGATACCGTGGGGTGCGCCCGGTGCGCCACCGGGATTCGGCAGCCCGCGTCCGATTGGTCCGCCCCCACCTGTGGGACCGCTGAATACTCAGCATCACCCCCAGCCGCCAATTGGATCAATGTGGGGTAATGCGAACGTGGGTGGCCAGGAGTGGCACCCGCCTGTAGGGAGTTACTTCAACACGAACCCGAACCAATTTAGCACTCTGAATACAGCCTCGGCGCCGTCTAACACGGGCAATTGATAGACGCAGTAGCTGTATCTTTTTCTTTCTCGTTGGCATTCTCATATCTCACCCTCTCTGTGTGTCTACCCCTACCATTGTCATTAACTCATCACATATGCATCGAGCGTGCCTGTTTCTAACTTCTTATCATCCCGCCTGGCTCGGCATTATCGCATCTCCTTTGTTGGCTGTTTGGTCTTCCATTTGATGCCTCTTTTACATCCATACACTTGATGCAATTGCTTATTCTCCCACGTAACTCCCATCCACACTAGTACTTTCTGCTTATGGAAGATCGCATACACAATACAAAGTCAATCGTTCGAAAACTGGAATACCTCTTGACTATCTTGGAGATTATCTTGTTCGTCTCGAGCCATTAAAAGTGAAAGAGTTGCCTGGAGCCTGGGAGTATTTCTCACATTGTGGCGCTGAAGTTTTTGGTCGGCAGCAAATGGTGCTAATCTCAATTTGTGGATTTCACATGCGTAGCGTTCGTGAGGCTTACTCGATGCATTTCCTCATCCATAGCTCAAATCGTTGACTGACCATTTCATCTTACCTATCTATCCTCCTTTACACCAGTGCCCATCAATTTCTTTGGCCGAAAAACGTGAACGTTGAATAGACAACGCATTGCACTATGGGAGCGGGCGTGGCGGTATTTGAGGTAGGCACCGCAGGAGCAACTTGAACGCCACTGGTACTGGAGAGGTTTAAGGACTCAGTTGGTACACCAGGGCATCTGGGTTGAGCATGGTTATTTCCCCCTATCCCAGTGGTCTCGTTCCCCTCGCCGTGTTGCGATGGTTGTGACCTGGACCGCTCTGTGAAAAGTAACATGCAGGGCGATGCCTGTTGGCGGGTAGTAGTTGAAGAATATCCCAAATTAGGTCACCTCGGTCTTCCTCGTTTTCGTTTTCGCTCTGTATTCCAGGCTTGGATCACTATTTTATAAAAAGAGGCAGCCAACTTACCTTCAGCCCGCGCGATCGTGTTGCCGAAGCCTTTCAGAGCCCTATCTGTTGCGCCAATGGTTTCACGCTGTTAACAACATATAATCTTGTAAGCGGAACAAAATATACGGGGGATGAATCTCACCTCGGGAAGCCGATCTTTAGAAACGAGGGCGTCTACTAAGAAGCCTTTGTCTAAAATATATTTTTCTTCATCTGCGTAGTTTTCTTTGAGGACGACCTCGTCCTTCGGATAACGGTTCTGCAGCACTTTCATCACGGTGACTGTAGAGACCTTGAGTGCCTTAGCTATTTGCAGCGGAGACATCCCATTGTAGCTGAGAATTCTGCACAGTGCACGTCCTTCACGGTTCAGCTTCGAGCACTTTGATTGGCCGCTGAAAAAGAGCATCCATCAGCACATTTTCGAGACGAAAGTGACTGACGTTGCGATTAGTGGACTTACTTGGATCCGTCCTTTGCAGGCTCACGAAACCTATAGGGGGATGTAGTTTGGTTTGGGAGGTGGTTTTGGGGCTGGGATATTGAGGGATTCATAGTTTTCAGCCAGGCGTCGGATATCCGACAATAAGGCCTTTATACAAGTGCCCAAGTTTGAATCCCAGCATGAAATGGAGTTTTCTAATCAAAAAGCTTAACCAACACATAAACGACTTCTTACCTGCATTTGGTATTCTATCGCCCCACTAGGGCCTCGCCTAAAAAGTAGCATGAAGCATAAGTCACTCGATTTTCGAGGGATTATTGAAGCCTGGATTTACGAGAAATATTTCCGTTGTTTTTTAAGTGGGAGTAGCGCAGAGAACGACCGAAATTACCCGGCGCGCACTTGTGGCGCTGACGTCGAAATCTGTCTAAAAACATAAGATGAATCAACATTCAAGCCAAATTTTTCGAGATGAATTCTCCGGTACATTTCACATGTGTGAAAAACATCTGTCATGATATCTTTGAAACGAGGTCGCGTCTTCGAGGTTTGAACCTAAACCCAATTGCGCCGACAGTGAGTGTTGCAGCGCGCAGGAGTCTGGCGTTAAAGGAATGCAGCTAGAAGATGAAATAATTACCTTCATAGCTTACAGAGAAAATTCGTTACCACCACACCCACCTCCGGCGTTCAACGTTCAACAGCATAGCACCGGGCCGATGAACGTAGAACCTCCCAGAGCGCGGGGAGTAAAATATGTATGCATTAATTACTCTCTATCATAAGGTTAGTTAAATGCTAGGATGGGTGGTACACAATACAACCGGGTCGCGACTAGGGAAGGAAGGTACAGAAAGCAACGAATAGTAAACTTAAACTACATTGCGTCCGCTTGCGGATGATGAACAAATGGTCGATTCTAGTGTCGAATTAAAATTCGGGCTCCTGGTCGTTTTCCATCGCCTCCTTTTCAAATCGTTTCTTCATCGCGCTCACTGTTGGTCGATGTCAACAAGGTGGTTCTAAGTGACATAGGTAGATTGTGATACATACCATCTCGTGATATCTGACCGGATGAGAGCCAGCCCTCTGGGAATGCAGCTACAATCTGGAAGAGTAGTCAGCGTGGCACACAGCTTGAACGACTCTGACAACGACACACCTTCTGGTACAGCACCTTCCGCAGCCCCTGCTCACTGAGCTGTATCACGGAACCCTCCAGTGTGCTACACAAGTCCATCAGCACCACTCCCGAACGCATACAATAAACCACACTCACTTCTTCTCGTTCTCCAGCCGACAAATCTCATTGCTCAGCAGGACGAGTTGCCAGATGATCGACTTCATGGGCTCGGTGAGGCGGTACTTTTTCCCAGGTGGCTGCTGCGCATGATCCTTCCCATCCCTGTCCTTCTCACCTGCCAGAGCCACAGACGGTGACGGGTCGACGTCCATCTCCTCCGTCGG
Organism: Sphagnurus paluster; assembly: GCA_018282025.1. NCBI lineage: Eukaryota > Fungi > Basidiomycota > Agaricomycetes > Agaricales > Lyophyllaceae > Sphagnurus > Sphagnurus paluster. Next base: position 30,068 of record JABCKI010005749.1, read on the forward strand.
GTGCCGTGTGGGTGCTGTAGAGTCCGTAGCAGGCGGTGCGGTTGTAGGAGTAGCCCCGCCCGCGGTTGGTGCCGCTGCCGCTGCCGCAGCCAGCTCCTGCCGCCGAGCCCAAGCGAGCACGTTCTTCTCCCACTCCTCCTCGGCTTTGGGGAAGCCTGCCTTGGACTGCTCTCTGAGCTCCGCTAGCAATGCGTCCTGCCGCTCTGTGAGCAACGCCGTGTGCTCTTGAAATACAGTGCGTTTGATGAGTTTCTAGAGTACGAGTTAGCCGGTGCGTGATTCAGGCGTGGAAAAAGGACGCATACACTCATTGTGAATTTGTTGTATGGGAACAGTGTTGGCATGAGGTTGAAAAAGTGCTCATCGTACTCGTCAACCTTGATGGCAACGATGGCAAGTTGGGATAGGAGTGGCTTGAGTGATGGTGGAAACTTGCCCTTCTGGTCCCAGCTCTCTGTAGCAAGATCAGCGATCGCACAGGTGTAGGTGAAACCGTTCGAGCGGGAGACGTACCCTTTGCGATAGCCTCTTGCAGCTTACCGACTTCCGCTTGCACAAGAGGATGAAATGAGTGCTGGTGGGAAATGGACATGAGTATGGTCTGTGAGTATTTGAACGTTTAGGAAGTTGGACTCACCACATCGACGACCTTGCGCTTCTTTCCGCCTTCAATGACGGTTACATAGCGCTTACGCTTTTCGCCTACTCGTGGGTCACCGACGGTGTACACCCCAGCACCTGGCGGCTTGTTCTCATCTTCCGATATACTGCCCGACGCTATAGGTACCGGCTGCTCTTTCGAACCCGCCCCGTTTGCTGCTGGCTTCTTACTCGCGCCCGGCACTGGTGCAGACATCGATAGACCCTTCTTGCCGCCGACCCCAACCGAGGAGAGGAGAGGATTCTTGGATTTAGGCTTTTTCGGTGTCTTGTCCTTGAGTAGCGCAACCTCGCCACTAGAGACGTAGAAGCCTTGTTGTTTAGTCTGCGCAAAATATGTGCGCTCATCTATGGCGAGCTCCGAGTCGTCAATGAACGGGTCCGAAGTGTCGTAATGCTCGAAGGTTGGGTTCTTTTTCTGGATCAGACGACAAATATTAGCATGAAAGTAACAGGGTCCATGATAGTTATTAAGATGGTTGTCGCATTGGACCAGTAGCTATTATCACTGAGTCCATGCCATTCGCAAGCCAGTGTTAAGGTATGACTAGAGGTCGATAGAGAAGCATCAAGCTGATTTAGATCCTTCGGAAATATTCATGCGCACGATGCTAACAACGTTGAGCAACATGCAAATGTCTCACCTTTTTCTTCTTGCTCTTGGCCTTGTCTTCCTTGCTTGAGGTGGCGCCCTTTTGGTCGTCGTCGTCGTCACTGTCGCTGTGTGTAGTAGCGCTGATAACACGAATAGGGGTTGGTGGGCGCTGGCCGGTGGCACGGGCAATGTCGGCGATGTCAACAGCATAATTGTCGGGCCCACCCAGCTTGATCTCGAGACGGATGGTCTGAAGCGGGGCGGGAGGAGGAGCGGGAGGAGGAGACGGCGACGGTGAGCGCGCCTTTGGTTTGGTGGAGCGAGGCTTGGCAGATGATGTGGGCTTGAGGTTGGCACTGGCAGTGACGGTGGGGGCCTGAGGAGAGGGAGGAGTGGTACCAGAATCTTCCGAGTCAAGTACGACTGAAGGATACAAATTTGTTCCCAGGTGGACGACGGAAGATTGCCTGCTCGAGGCTGATGCGCTGGAACTTCGAGGCGGATTTGTGACGTGGGACGGCGACGAAGAGGCATCTCCGAAACCCATTTCTACATCCATGATCAAATTCTCAGAAAGAACAGAGGGCTGAGGCCAGAAATTGAGGGGAAAAGAGGGGGAAAAGCTGCGGGGGCGAGGGCGGAGATGCACGGTCGGTTGATGTGGCACCTGTTTCTCTCTTGGCGGAAATCCCCATGTCCGTGCGCCTGCTTTTCTTTCTCTTGCCTTCCGTACACCCGCAAAAACGAAATTCGCAGTGCCGCGAGTGAGCCAGATCAAGCCTTCCTATTGGCTCGGCATTTGCCATCTTCCAACGGAATTATTCCCACGGTGACCCTTGGAACTTTGGAAAGGAGCAGGAGGAGGAAGACATCCTCCACCCTCCCTTTCACCCTCCCCCAAGAACCTATCTTTTTTAATTCAACCAGATCACCATTGGCATGATTAATATGGCAGATCCATTATCAGTGTCAGGCAACTGCCTGTGACTGAACACCTCGTGGACCTGGGAAACATCCTAGTCCGGACTTTGACCTGACCTGGAATATTGGTTCCTGCCACCACAATCACATATAAAGGAGCAAATCTCCCCCTATGGGAACATCTCAACCAAGATGTACAGCTTACCGAGGCTCAAAAATCTACCAAATACCCCCGCAAATACGAGCATATGTACAGCCAACGAGGTTAATCTGCTGAGAACCTGGATATATGCGCTACTATACCAGAAATCCGGACAACAGCTCCTTCTCTGTGCTTAAAGCTAGTCTTATTTATGCCCGCTAGGTTTTTGTTCCACAGCGATGTCGTGGGCAAGGGATTATTCGGTAGGACCCCTGTTATCCTATGGGATAAGCCAGGGAGATTCTCCGACGTCTCTTCAAAGGGCTCCACATCAGGATGTGGATCCAATCTTTGAATGTGTGTAAGTAGAATTCTGTTTCTCCAGCAGTCTTTTTCGTTGATATTGCCGTTCAGTCTGTCTCAGGTAACTTAAATATCCTTTTCAATCATTGATCACTTGAAAATTCACTAGGATTATATAGGGTCCCCGTTTGAGGGCATACTTAATTTTGTCCTCCATGCCACGCTAAATAAATATCTACAGACTGGCTGGGTCTATTAACCCGGGACGGGTGCCGAGTGCGCTGAATTTCAGCCCCTCACTCGCTCATGGGGCTCCTGCCAGGGAACATTTAAGATGCGGAAGATCTCTTCCTCCGTCTCAGAAGCGACCAAAGTTCCTAAAATTACCACAACAGCAATGAGCACTCGAGTTTTTCATCAACCGAAAAGATTCAGAATGCACCCACCTGCGTTTAGTTTGATTTGTCTGTTGCGCGGGTCGCGCACAACCCCCGCGAATAATCCTTTCTGGTTCAGCGAGTACCCCAGTACTCCAGCTTTCATTCGGATTGCGCGATTAAACTAAAAAGTTAAAGCAAATCAGCTCTTTCACTCCGAAGCTTACGAAATGGTGGCCATGAAGATACATACAATATCATCGCCCTGAGAAATTTATAGTTCGTCAGCGTAAGCCCGTAGAGAAAATGCCAGTAGACACCACTTACAGTGTAGTACAACAGCGCTGCGCCTCGCGACTGCCAGGGTACCGTCAAAAAATCGATCCTACGGCGCCGGGCGCCGGGCCTGCCTGGTATGTGGCACAGACCGCGGTAAATTGCTTCTAGATCGTCCGGATCTTCAGGTAGTGCGAGGTCCTCAGTAATAATATCGGCTTCGTGAAGAGCTTTCAGGAGCTGAGAGAGCACCCCTAATCATCGGAGAAACGTAAGGCGATGTATTCGGATACAGAAGGGATGCAGACCTTCGTGCGTCTTCCCGTCTGACGGACACCGAGTGATCATAATGTCGATATCGCCGCAGGTATCTTTCCCTCTGAAAATTCGTGTGTTGATGATTATGCTGTGTGCGCTGGTGCGGGTAAACATACCTTCGGTAGCTTCCCATAATTTCCACGAACAGCTTGGGGTCGATCTTGAGAGCTAAATTGGAACATGAGTAAATCCCGAAGTTCACAGGACTTTGTGCATACCGATAGGTTTGATCAGCTCAAAAATCTCTCGTGCTTCATCGCGCGGCATGCGATTATTAATATCTAGAGTGTCCATTAGAAACGTTACAAAATCATTTCACTGAACATGCCACGAACCATCGTAAAAACGCACGCCGATCTCCTGCGCGGGAGTGAGATTGACACCTCCCTTTCCAGAAAGCACATCGGCCAAGGTGCGGCACCCAGCTGCGTACCATTGGTACGCGGTGGCCTGCCCAACACCGTAGATTCCCTGGAGCATTTGTGTCACTTCGATATCCTGTGTCTTCTCGTATCCGATCCGCCGCAGGTTTCCTGTCTCGATTATTTCCATGATCTAAGGACATGAAAATTGTGAGCCTTCCCTCGTTTTTTCAAAGAGAAAGTGGTCGGTGTCCACTCACCTTGGCTGCAGTCTTCTCGCCCACCCCTCGAATCGCGCGCGCCTGAGCGAAGGATGTGATTCGTTTGGGGTAATTCCTAAGTGCACGTATACCTAGTATCGTGTGCTGGTATAAGGAAACATGTGGTCTAAAATTGAAGGGCGCGTACATTTGCTATAGCTGAAAACACGCCAGCGGTCTTCATCGCTAACCTTGGCTTGATGCAGTTTTTTCAGTTCTTCTAGCTGTTCACGCAAGTAATCAATAAATAAGTATACGAGTGGGATTAAATCATCCGAACTTTATCAATAATATCCTGGTTGGCACACGTCTGGCGCTGCACCTCCTTTGTATCGCACGTCCACCCCTTTTCCGCCATTAAGTACCAATATCAATGAAACGTTACTATCAACATACCCGTTTTTTGGGCGCTTGTACCGTCTGAGGTTCCTCCGAGTCAGAATCAGTGTCCGATAGAGGAGCTGACACTGCCCCTTCAGACTCATCACCGACTTCACCTCGTCGCGCCCACTATGTATAGCGTAAATCTATAGTGCATGTGATGTGTTAACCTTAATGAACTCACTCTAGTCTCGTGTTCCGCCCGAGCCCTCGCGTAAAACTCCGCCAAAGGGTCCTCAGTAACAGAAGTCGTCGGGGCATTTGAGGGACCCGAAGTGCGTTTTGAATCTAGAACGGGAATAGGTGAACTTGGTGGAGAGGGTGGCGCCCCGATGGGAGGGTCATCCACAATGTTTCCTTGTGCCAGGACAGCTTCTTCTCTATCTTCATCTTCGGACGAATCGTGCACGCTAACGACCGTAAGAGAGCTGCTTACTCGTTGGACCGGTCGTTCTGGGGTGAATTCCCTGGAAATGCCTTGTCACATAACAGTACTACGGAGAAGTCAGGGAATGCATACGAAATACGGCTAAACTCTGCATCCCCTTGCACAGGCTGCGCTTTGGCTTTGCCCTTAGCATTGGGGTTGCTCACCCTCCGACGCTTGGAAACTTCATCGATACGCTCATGGAACGCGGCCCACATAAAGGTCTCGTCCATGCGCACTTGCATTCCCCCTGGCATCATTTGCGGCGCGCGCCCCATGGAAGAGGCGACCCATCCCCACGTCACCGTAGGTACGTGATCTGGTATTTCTTTCAGATCCTTGAGGCCGAGGGCACGGAGCGTCGCGCGAGACTGCGCATCAGTGACTATATGCGTCACTCGAGCTGCGTCGTACTGAGTCAGGAGCTCCCCGCCTTTTTTCACGATCTGAAAGACATGGAATTAGAAGGTGTTCCATACGGAATAAAAGCTTTCAGACGCACGATATCCATCCGACCCCGTGTGCGCTCTGATGCATATTGCATGTCTCCTCCTGTGTAGAAGATGACCTTGCCAGTCAAAAAGTTGGATGCCGACAAGGCCTTGCTGGGATCCTTGGCGAACTTCTCTCGATATTTATCTATGACCACCTGTGCATAATCTGCAGGAGTCATGAGCCCAGGTTTCTCTTTTTTCGCCTTGGCCAACTTGGGTTTCGCCTTTTCCTTGGTGACTTTACTCATTGAGGCTTGTAATTTCTTGGAAGTCTTTTTGGTAAAAGGCCCGGTAGCAAGCGTCGGTGACGAGTCACGCGGTGGGGAGGACGGCCGTGGCGGGGAAGACGATGATGAAACACAAATGACAGAATCGTCGTCATCAGTTACATCTCCAGATTTCCCTTGGTTTTCCGAAAGCTTGATAAAATTGTTTCGTTTTCTGAAAGATGCATGTTGTGCTACTCGCTGCTTGACTTCCAAATAGAGTTTGCTTGGAGCGGCTTGGAGGCGACTACTTGCAACCATAGACGTGTCCTCGATTGGTGAGGTGGGCGGGCCTGTGGAGCACGGGGCATCACGAGCGGGAAGTTCAATGGCTAGCAGATTCAGTGGTGCAATATTACGGCCTCTGGTACCTTTTTTGCCTTCCTTGTCCTTGCGGACGATAGGGCGAGGAGGGATCTCAGTTGTCGGAGCCTTTGGGCTAACGCTGAATCTAGAACGTAGAAAGGGTATGGGGTCAGAAAATACGCTGTACACTTTTGTTGCAGGCCCTACGACGTGATTTCCTCAATTGAGGGTGGTGGCGTACTATGTAGCGATGCAGAAGATGGCGCCCTTCTTGTCTGTTCCGTAGCCGTTCCATGGGTCGCTTTGCGTTTAAGATTGACGCGTGAGGTCTGACAAAAGCCGGGAGGGCTCGGCTGATGATCCACAATAGACTCTTCAAAATTACTAAGATGGTTGAATATGCCGACATCCGATGGAAGCGAAAAAAAAAACTGACGAGATATCCTCTGTAGGGCCAGGGCTGGAACTCCTTGGGGATGGAATATTTTTTGGTGGTTCGGTCCCCGTTGGCATATTTTTCTTATGAGTCAAATCAGGCGAGGTGCGTACTATTTCAGATTCGGTTTTCGTAATCTTGCTTGCGTCCGAAGCTATGTTCCTTTTTTTGTGTGGCGCTGGCGGTGATGGGTCGATGGCAGACGCCTTACGTTTTAGAGTCTCGGACTGTGCGTCATTGAAACTTGTGGTCGCCAAAGGCGCACTAGGAGAGAATATGACTGATCAGTAACAACGCCAATGATCTTCGGCTCTTGCGCCGCACCTTGAGTGGGGTGTCGTTGGCTGTGAGCGCTGTGGCTCGGTAACCGTGTTTGGGAAGCCGATCTCCTCTGCCTGTGGCGATATACCGTCGTCGATACTGCTTCCTTTCGATATCAGATACATTTAGGTGAACTTGAATTGCTACATACGGCGAGGCGCGCTGTTCTAGAACTAGATTTCCCTTGAGAGCATCACTGTGACTCTAATTAGTTGTCGATATGGAAACAGAATCATTGGGTCTCACTTTGCCTTGTTCGACGCTGTAGGCACGAGGCTCGAAAGGTCGTTGGGTTGTTCACTATTAGGCTTTTAAAGGGGAAATTGGAAATGATGGCAACGTGAAGTTACCTTGGCCCGGGCTGAACAATTACGATATCTTCTTGCGGCACACGAGGCTTTCTCTTGTCTTGTAATTGAGGTTCAGGTTCATGAAAAAGTGCACACAACGTAGGTGCTTCTTGGCGTCTTCTAGGGGCACCAATGCGATTGAGGTATTCGTCAAGATCTTCTTCTGGCAAGTTCATACGCTTGTCCTGTTCCCGATAGAATGCCTCTAAATCCATATTTTGGATTGCTCTGGCCTGTACAATAAAAAAGGATTAAGGGGAGTGTGTGGAAACAAGAGCGAAGTTCCGAGTCATTGTGGGCGACATTTAAACGCGTGATTTGTGATGTCACGCGTGTCACTGATGATCTGATCGCGTGTTCCGTGACGCGTCCACGACTCAAGAAGTGTGCACTTTCCTGCTAGGAGCCAACTGGAAGTGAGTGATGGAAGCGGATATATATATGTAATTATATTCATCGTTTCAATTATTATTCATCATTCCGTGAATATTCTTGACTGAGTCAAAAGCCTGGGCTCGTCAGCATTGATTTTGTTCCCAGAAATCAAATCAGACTATTTGCCATTAAAAATCTGAAAAGGCCCTATATTCCAATTTTGCTACGAAATTCCCCTTCTCAATTCTCTTCTTACATTCAAATAAATCTGGAATGCCTTAGTACCGCCACGCGCGACTCCAACGCACTCAGGTGTTTAACCGAATGCATATTTTTCAACACAATACACAGAAGATTCAATATTGTGAGAGAATTGATCAGAAATTGGATCAAGTGTACTTGCAAATTAACCATTGACCTATAAGTTCGCTGTAAAAGAATTTGGTCATCGTTTCAAGTGCCGCGCGCATAGCTTCCAAGGAATGTTTTAAAAAATCCTTAATTATAAGGGTAAAATTTAAATCCCCAAACCTCGCATACAAGTTACAATCCGTGAGTGAACAGTAAGTACCAGATAGGAAATATAGTTATAGTCGTAATCGTAAGCCGATATGCTCTCTCCTTCGAGCTGTGTCGAAGGCGAGTCTCCGTCAATAATATGCCCATGATTGGGCTGGATGGTAGTATATGTATAATCTTCTAGAATAAATATCAATAACCATCGCAACCTGGAAGAAGGTGAAGCTTACCTCGAAGTCGATAGGTGTAGTCTAGGCCTAGATCTTGCCAGGCTTCGAAGCCGCCGTGGGCAGCGGACCGCCAAAGCCATATGTGGACGCCAACGAGGCAAAAGCTGTGCTGTAGTCCTTCTCCTTGGAATCAGACTTTTGCGTCTCAACGTTCGGCGGAGCAGCGGCGCGTTTCGTCGACGCGGAGGATTTAGGTGGGAGCGCGGGTACACCAGCGCCGTAGCCGTAAGATGAAGAGAGCGCGCCGAACGCAGCTTCGTAGTTTTTCGGCGCAGAGTGGGGCGCCGGAGCACGCGTAGGGGCGTCAGCGCGTGTGGCGGAAGGCGCGCTGCGGTCCGGTGATGTGGTGGCGGGGGATGTGGTGGCGGGGGATGAGTACGGGAGTCTAGGAACACCGGCGCTATATCCGTATGACGAAGAAAGGGCACCAAATGCAGCCTCGTAGTTTTTTGGAGCTTTTTTAGGTGCGAGCGTCGAAGAAGAAGAGTTGGCAGATGCGGAGAACATGGTTGGCGATGGTGATTTAGCTGGGCGATGTAGCTGGTAGGAGAGTATTCCTGATATGTGTCGTAGATGTGATTGTTTTGGAAAACAAGAGCGTGCTGGGAGGCATTTTATATGTCTAATGGCGCGGAAGCGCAGCCTCCAGGAATCAACGAAGAATCTCGACAAATCGAAGTTCCGAGGACTGCGGAGCCTAATTGAGTCATACTTGCTTGAGTCACAGCAAGCTTCGTCGAGGCGTTCAGCAGAGCCACAGTCCGAGGTCGCTGGAGGGAGCGACCGGTGAGTCAATGCGCAGCCGCAACGCGACCGCGCAGCGCCCAGGTCAGGAACGGATGAGATCATTGAGATGTCGACGAAGTTGGAAGATCACGTAGATCTGAATCAACATCGATATCAGCTGTAGTTTTATGCCGGAAAATTCAGGAAAATTCATCGTAGTGGGATCCAAGTCCAAAGCTTAAGAGAGGGCTCCAAGGACTATTCATTCACATTGGCAGTGAAGAGTAAAGCAACAAATCTGTTGGATTGATCATGAAATCGAGAATTTGTCGATGCCCATATTCTGATGTCACTGGAGAGTTTGCCGAGAATAACATGATAGACAACACTTGTGAAAACTCTAAAAAGGCCTCATCACGAGGACATATAGAGTAGGTGGCTGCGGGGAGTGGGAGATCGTCTTGGCTTTCCACTTCAAGATCATGCCAGTAACTCTGCCATGAAGTATCTAGTGGCATGGATGCTGATGATTATCGGAGAGCCCGGAGCCGCAGTTTGGAGCCTTCACAATGACTCGGCTATGCTCTCGGAACATTTACGGTCAAGTTATGAATACCCAAGATTAGATTAATGCGGGGGTAAAACGTCTATGGAGAACGCGAGGTACAATAGTTTTCCTTTTACGCCCCTCAGAGGCCCAGCTCGTCAGCGTATGGCAAAGCCTTCACATCTCCAACAGCTACATATGTAGGCTTGCCCTTGACGAGATCAGAAGCAGCCTGTAGAAAAACCAATGCTTTAGTTTAAGGTTTAACGACGCCATCATAAGTAAACAGACCTTGGATAGTGCAACTGCGGAGATGCCGTCAAAGGAAGCGAGAGAGGCCTCGAGGGTTGCCGGTGCGCCGGCGAGGACCTGAAATCAGGCACATGAGACTTTGACTTCACAACATAGATTTTCAGCGCACCTTGGAGCCAAGGACCGAAACCAGACCGTCACGGCTCTCAGTGGCGTTTGCAGCAGCGAATTTAGCCTTTGCCACCGCAGTCTTGAGTTCCTCGGGCGAAATACCCGATGCGGCCTTCTTGAGCGCCTCTACAGCGGCCTTGCCTGCCTGCTTGACGTCGGCACCACTCTGACCTTGGACAAGGAGACCAACAAGAGTCGCGTCAGAGTAGGGGAGGTAAACGGCCTGTACAGAGGCGCCTGCAGGAATAGCGGCGGTGATGGGGGAGACACCTTTCGACCATTTGACAGAGGGAGCTGGCGAGAGGTGTGCAGCAAGAGCAGCAAGCTCAGCCGAGGGGGCACCGGTTGTGCCGAAGCCGATGAAAACGGTCTGGGGACCACCGTGAGCCTCCACACGGGTCTCTCCACCATAGTAGGACGTTGCGGAAGTGGATGCGGTTGTAGAGGCAGGGGTAGCTGCTAGGGATTTCTCAACGAGCTTGGCGAGGACACCCTGGTCAATGCCTGAGCCGAGAACAGCGATGTTGCCCTTGGTGAAGGCACTCTTGGCGTACGCTTTGATGTCCTCGACGGTGATAGAGTTGTGGGAGGGGGCAAATAGGGATGCGCCGAGACCGGAGCGGAAGGCGAGAGCATGTGCAATTTCGACGGCGTATGTGGCGGGGTCCGCGTCGACAGCAGCAGCATCACTCTCAATGAGAGGGGTAACGTACTCCTCAAATTCGTGACGAGTGAATTTGGCCGAGGTGACAAAGGAGGAGAGCACATCGACGAAGAATTGTCTGCGAATATTAGGACACGTTACTTTAAAAGTTCACTACCACTCACTCATCACCGCGGAGGAACTCTGCCGTCAAGGCTAGGTGCTCCCGAGTCAAGCTTGCAGACAAAACACCGCCGTAAAGTTCGCTCTCGCGAACTGTCCCGAGGGCCGACCTTTTTGCTGTACTCTACTCCTAGCATTAAATCTGGGTCAAAATTTCCAGAACAAAAAGTACTGACCTTGAAAGCGAAGTTTTTAAGAGCATTGGCCACACCAGGCTTGGTCTCGAACCTGCTGCCAGCTTTAACAAGAATCGTCACAGCAGATGTTGGCTGGTTGGCGTCAATGGCAGCAACCTTCAGCCCGGCGCTGTCGGCCACGGTGGCAAAGGAGCGTGCTGCACGCTGCACATTTCGCGCTGTCGACACCCTGGCGGCGAGCATGGAGAATTTTGGTGAAAAGCTGGTGGAAGTGGGATTGTACAACTGTTTTTCGGACTTGGATTCCGGATTTTTCCGGCCAATGACCGCGGCATCATGCATCATTTACGGTCCATGACCTTCCCCATTTTTCTACGTAAAAGGGCTTGAGGCGCGTTTCTGAGTATTCTGGCTGATTACAGTGTTTTGCGGTGGTTTGCAGTGCTTCGGGAAGCCTTGCCGGAGGACAAGATAAATTACTTGAAGACGCGTTCTGCGATCATGCAACGCGCCAGACATCAAACAGTGCACCAAGGTCAGCCTAATAAACCTGAGGCCTGAGCAGTGAGCTTGATGGGAATACAACTCAACCTGCCCCCTGCTGCTAGATTTGGTTAGACTGACGTCAACCAAACCCCAACCCTCAACACTACCCCTTGGTGAGACGTCGGATGTGGTTCTTCTCCGTCGTCACCTCGGCCATTGTGGCATTATCTGGCGTTCATGCAGGCCAAATCCCTCTGGTATTCTCTGGTACTGCGCCACGGCATGTTCAAGACAACAACGCGCCAAGCTGGGATCTCGACATTCTTCCTGACTCAAATAGCACAAGCCATCTACTCTACGACACGGTCAACTCCCTTTTGCAGCACTGGCCAAATACACGCTACCGAAATGGTAATGTAGGCTCTTTACCGTACCAGTCTCAAACTGAATGCGGTCCACAGGTCATACGCTAGTTGCTGGAACTATACCGCTCGGCATGTTACTATATCATGGAAATGCTGTTCCCGAGACTCCTACGGTACCTGAATGGCTGGCTACAGATCCTGAGCACTCGTATATATTCTGCCTAGGCAAAGAAGACGCAGGTTGTTGGCATCACACCTTCACGACAACTCGTCCTCTGAAAATACTTTATTTTGATGGAATTAGCGCTGCAAAAATCAGAGGCGGTATCATGGATAGCCAGGATGTGTTGTTGTGGGGGAAACCTATGCCAAGATGGACATTGAAAGAGCGAAAGAGGATCAATGGGCTATGTGAGTGGGGTAGGAAATTTGGGCTTGATGGTTTTGCCAGGTGAGAATTTTTTACTAGGCAGTAGCTTACTTGGGCTGATGGTCAACACGTCTCTCCAGAATGGAAATGGATTTGTGAGTCTCGGCTTTCCGTTTATACATAATATATCCCTGACGTATGTTTGTTCAGCGAAATCATGCTCTGTGACTTCTCCGACGGGTTACAAGTCGTTTCGAAGTTGAACTTGCCTCCATCAATGGACAGATTACCCGAGCCGCCAACCAGTCAGCTCTTGACGACAGTTCTTGAGAGTGGCTTGTGGCATAATTACTATCCAGGCGACCCTCGCATCGAGCTTGACCTTTCCCGCTTAGTATCATTCTACGACACCTCTCTAGTTCCCAGTCTTGTTCCACTGCGTCAACACCAACACAGGCACGAACACCGTCTCGAAGGGATCAGTCCAGCCGACGCACAAAATGTGCGTGAAACGCTGGCCACGGCTCTGACTCAGCCAGGTAGCGGGAGCGGTATCCACTGGAGGAGTCTTTTTAGAATCATCACTCTGCGATATGCCGACCGCCTGGAATTGATCCGCTATCTCTTGAACTCTACAGAACTAGAAACACATCGCAGTCTCACAGAGACAGGGAAACTTGTTCAGAAACAGTTGCGGATATCCTTGACGCCCTACATTATTAACGGCGCTGTTCCTTCCATAGTGGAAGGGGATGCCGGAACACGCAACTATTCATGGACTGCGCCCATCTTCAAATATTGCGCAACCGCACATACCGATTTCATTGTGTCGTCATCCAAGTTGACGCCTTCGGAGCAGCTTATTTTAACTGCCATTCGTGACACAAATAAAGAGATATGTCGCGTCACTGTCAAGATGTGGGCGGAGGGCGTTTACGAAGGTCTTGACCCCATTCTGGGGCAGCCCTCATCCTCACCGCCGGTATCAAGTCCTGAAGCTCTGGAGAACCTAATGAATAGGTGGAGAGGAGAAATCGGCAGGCTTTTACGTTGGTTGGATTGGAGCATTTGGATCAAGTGTAGACCCGCTTGTGGGCCCGAGGCTCGTCGCTATCCTGTAGTAATTGTGCCAGGTGAACCTCATCGCGTGTTGATATTCCAGCAAATGTGCCACCTACCGTGGGCGTTCCCCGTATCACCTCAGGTTCCCGAATCCATCTCCCAACTAGATAAGGAATGGGTCACCCCCGAACCGAAGTGTATCCGCCGCGTTGCACCATACGATATCGATTAACCCTCGAAAGATTCAGAACTTCATTTCAGATCTAACTGCTATCTTAACCTGTGATATCTTCCTAGACACAATTATACTTCTCGGTAATCCCTGAGTTCAATTGCCTAGTAGCAACCACAAGTTGCACTTTCGCTCGCCTCTCAAAGTCAATGTGCACGCGTTTTCGGTTGTTCCGCAATTTGCTGAGTTGAACCATTATACTCTATTTTAGGCTGTCTTCGGCTTCTTTTTCAAGGCGTGCGTTTCGGCATTATACGATATGAATCTTTATCCTCATCCTTTCCATTTTTAGTTGCTACACGATGAGTCTGGGGATACTATGAGACCATTGCAGAAGACATGAGCCCTAATCACTTAAGACTATCTGTTCGTGCCCGCTTTGGCGCAATTCGGTTAGTAAAGCAGCGTCTCCGAAGAAAATGTTTGACCTGGGTAATTCAGTCTACTTACTATCAGGGTAACGTCTAATATTATTATCTAGTCTATATATTATCAAAGCGTTCGCGATATCAATCCAATCTCTGAATGAGTCTATGTGGAATTTCATCGCAAAACGAACAAAAATATAGATCGCCTACCCATCCGTTTGTCAGTCCGAATTCCACCTGACACATAGAACTTATTGTCTGCGGTAATCAGTGATGACTCGGAGCTACCATATGTTGTATGCATTGCATACAACCCTCTGGATATTTCTCGATTGTGTCCTGAAAGTGGAAGATCCGCAAGCCTAATTCAAACACATAACTGCGCAGGTCCAGGCCTGCACATACTGGTATTGTTTAGATTCTACATAAATTCGTAGATAGATACATTAATGCGAAATTCTATAGGTACTGCGAAATCGAAATTCAGTTCAAGGGATACATAGCAAGAAGATACAAGATGAAAAAACCATTTTACCAGGAATATTTGGCTATGGGACCCTTTGGGAAGGAGCGAACCAATAACTTGCGGATCTCGTCCATTACCAGGACACCTAGAGCAAGAGGCAGCGGGATCAACCAAAACTCGATCGGTACCGACGCCGTGCCAAAGAGCCTCTGGATCCCAGGTACCTCTGTCACAAAGATAGCGATGCACAGGGCGGTGAGCGCGCCAGGGATCAGCCAAGGATTGCGGCGCTTCGCCCTGAACGGGTCGGCCTGGAATATCGAGAGTCGCTTGTTGCGCACGGAGAGGAGGTTGCCCCATTGCATGACAACAAGAGTCACGAAGTAGACGCACTGCCCTGTAGCGTTGAAGTGGTCCAATTCGACCTGCGTGTGCCCGTAGAATCCGTCGCTGTACTTTTGGAACGCGAAGAACAGCGCATGCACCGGGATGCCCGCATACTTGTACATGTAAAGGAAAAACATGGCGTGCGACGAGATCATCTCGATCATGCCGACGAAAAAGTATGCCTGTCCGTAGATGCGTGCGTTGATGAGGTGGTCGCGCTGGTGGTCACGCGGGGGTAGCGTGAGCAGGTCGAATTCCTCTTTCTCGGTGATAAGAGCGAGACATGGTGCGAGATCCGTGAAACAGCAGATGATAATCATGAGGAAGGAGGTCAGGGGGAGCGGTACGCCGAAGAATACGTTCATGATGACGGGCCATATCTCTGACCAACTACCTGCGGAGAGCAGATATGCGATGACCTTTTGCAAGTTCTGGAAGACCAAGCGCCCCAGTCGAATACCTCCGATGATCGAGTCGAACGTGCCCATAAGCACCAAGTCCGATGCCTCAATAGCGACGTCGCTCCCGGACACGATGGCGATCCCCACGTCAGCGGCTTTGAGCGCGGGCGCATCGTTCACGCCGTCGCCCGTCACCGCCACAACATTGTCGCGCTTCTGGAATGCCGTAACGATGCTGAGCTTCTGTTCCGGGGTCGTTCGCGCAAACACGATCTCCTCATACAGTGTCAGGACGTCCCAGTGACGTTCCGTGAGCTGCAGCAGATCTTTCCCTTCGAGGACGAGGCTGGCCTGGATTCGATTTTCGGCGTAGCGACAGCTAGGAAGCGGACCGTCAGGCAGGTCCTTGATGCGCCGCGTTACGTCTGCGAACGAATCCGGTTCGCCATGTGTCGTGATGATCCCAATCTGCCTGCTAATTGCCGCCGCAGTCAACCCAAAGTCACCTGTGACCATGAAGAAACGTGTGCCTGCGCGTCTACACTCCGCAACCGTGATCGCCGACTCTGGGCGTGGTGGGTCCATGAGCCCAAGGAGACCGATGATTGTCAAGTTGTGAGTAGCACTCTCTGTGATCTCACTTCCAAAGTCATTTGAACCGAGCTCGGCATATGGGGTGTAATGGCGCATGCACACAAGGATGACGCGCTGGCCGCCGCGCGACCACTGCTCCTGGACCGCTACCAACTTCTGCCGCGCGGCGGCATCAAACGGCTGAATATCGTTGCTCAGAGCGGACCAGTAGGACGTGCACTTAGGGAGGAGGATATCAGGCGCCCCCTTGATGAATACGGCAGTGTTGGCAGGTTTCTCCATAGGGAAGGAGGGATCTTCTGCGTACATGGTCAGCATCCACTTGTTCTTGGAATTGAACGGGATTTGAAAGATCTGTTCGTTCGCGTTGCGCAAGGCCTGGGCACCGCCGATCGACTCAACAAAGCGAAGAATGGCACCATCTGTGGCATCTCCGTTGATCTCGCGTTCTACAAGGGGGAGGTCTGCCGTCGCTGCGTCGAAAGAGGCACCGTTGCAGAGCGTAGCGGCCTTGTGTAGTTGATGGTGCGCGCCATTGGCGCCTGTGCCCTGCTTTGCGATGATATCTTTGAACTCTTCTGCGGTATAACTATGGTCGACGAAGCCTGTGGAGATGACCGACATCTTATTCTGTGTGAGTGTCCCGGTCTTGTCGGAGCAGATGACCGTGACACATCCCAAGGTCTCTACGGTAGAAAGTGACTTGGGCAAGACGCTAATCGCTTTCATCCGACGAGCAACGAGCGAAAGTGTGAGCGTAACAGCGATGGGGAGTCCTTCGGGGATGAATGCGACGACGCAGCCCATGACGTTGTTCAACATCCCGACGAGGTTGATGAACGCGTTGTGGTCAACGCGCAGCCAGGCAAGCCAGGTAATGAGGATACTGAGCGCGAGGATGATGGTTAAGGTGATAATAATGCGAATGAAACGGCTAATCTCCTGTTGAATGAGTGTCGGTTTGATACTTGTGCTGCCCGTAAGTTTGGAGATGCGCCCCATTACACTGCGGCTACCCGTAAGCACGACTACACCTTTCGCCGACCCATTGGTGACGTGAGTGCCCATAAGCGCGATGTTCGGTGCCTCAAGGAACGTCTCGTTCTTGGCCTCGATGCTTCCCTCTACCTCTTCAGATTCTCCGGTAAGCACTGCACGGTCGAAGCGCACATCACCCGAGGTTTGGATAAGACGCATATCGGCTGGGACTTTATTCCCGACGGACAACATGACCACGTCGCCCACGACAAGTTCAGAGGCGGGCATCTTGGTAGCCTGACCGTCCCTGATAGCGATACACTCGGAAGGAAGGAGGTCAAGGATAGAGTTCATGATGCGGCCGGTGGACCAGTCCTGGAACGCGGAGAACGTAGCCTGGAAGGCTATAACGAGTATCAAGAGGACGGCAAGGGCCAGATTGGTAGGAGATGGAGGGTTACTGAGCGGACGCCAGCAGATGAAGAATACGACGACGCCGACCCAGAGGATGGAACAGAACCCGCCGAACATATAACCCAGAAGCTTCCATATATACTTGGGCTTCGCCTGAGCGATGGTATTTTTACCATCGCGTTGGAGGTTGCGCGCCGCCACCTCGTTATCTAGGCCGCGCTCAGAATTGACGTTGAACATCTGGCAGACTTTCTCCACCGTCACGGTGTGAAAGGTGAGCGCCCCGAAAAAGTCGACTACTTCGTCCTTGGCCTTAGCCGGGTGCTGTGATTCGGTCACCTGGATGGAGAGAGTCCGAAACCCAATAGGTAGAGAGAGATTAGGTGCTGGGCCAGGCATAGTAGTGCTGGCATGGAATGCGATTCCAGGGGCAACTGGGATCAAGTCGGCTCTAGAGCTGTCACCGACACGAACTTTGGTTGGCTTTTCTCCAAGCTCGAGAGAGGAGGTGTCATCGTTGTTAACTCCCATCTCTATTGTAATCCCCTATAAATTGTGTTGCGGATCAGAGGTGTTCAGTGGGACGTGCGCATCACATACAAGAAGTGTTAATGGCCAAGGCTAAAGGAGAAAATTGAAAGCCGCTCGCACGAAGCTGAGACCTAGTCCGCTTGTCTCAGTAGTGCGTAAGAAAGGAGAAGCTATGGCGCTCACCTGGTACTGCAGGCGTCAATTATCGAAACCACGAGAAACTGCGCCTTAAAAAGAACACTGGCGGTCATATCGCATTGAAAAAAGATCTGAAGCATACATGCTGCCATGCGGGAGTTTTGCCTCACTCGCCTTTAGCTAAATCCCCGCAGGCTAACCCCGCCGCAGCCATTTGAAGCGGCTGAAATACCGCATTGCGTCGTGGTAATATATAGCTCAGGGAAGACATAACAGAAGAATATTTCTTTAGAACAGGAGAATCGTTGACGTATATCCTCCAAGAAACAAGCCTATCTGTCCAAGTTGTTGGTCTTATCAGGCGAGGCTGGCAACTGGATACGCCACAAACCTAGGCTTGTTGTTGGGATCAATATATAATGATGGGTATAACGGGTCACATCACCTATCGCTTATGGCGCTTATGATGAGGCGTATTGTCCTCATCACGCGATTCCATCAGGGCCAAGGAGTGACTTTAATAAATCAATGATATTCGAGTTATGATAAGGTCGTCCTAGCTGATTCTGTCCAAAATTTTAGCCACATAAAAAATAGGATAACGTACCAACTCTTCGTCTGACGCCACAAGCCAAATTTTGGGGCCTTGTCGTATACTTACGTTTACGAGATTGGAGGATACGTCGGATTTTCATTGTTCTTCATTTTTGAAGCATATTTGGCTACAATCTCGTGCTTGGAGAGTGGGAGACGGTAGCTTCTCTATCATTTGCCTTTTAGTGGGACAGTTCTGCTTTTAATGGTCAGGACAAGGTTCCAACTAGTAGTGTTGTTAAAGTAAGTGGGCCTTCTTCGCTCACTGTGGACCCTCTCAATCACACGAGGGGCTTCGTGTTCAAAATAGCTAGAAAGGAAAAGATCCGGGAACAACTCGAAGGGGATAAAGGAAAAGCTGAGCAGCAACAAATGGCATCTTGTGGACGAACAAATTTCAAGTAACTGACTGCGCGCGCTTGATATTCCAACAAGTACTTCCATTGGGGGTATTTAATATATTACGATGCACTCTAACTAGAGATGATGATACAAAATCTAATCCCGTCAGCAGAGTGAGTTTGTACGCTGCATACTGGTGTAGTGAAATTCTACAAAAAATTGTAAATAGATTATTTAATGCAAAATCTGTCCCGACACAGCAAGATAACACGAAAGGGGGGGCGATTACCAGGCAATCTTTGCTACAGGACCCTTTGGGAAAGACCGAACCAAAAGCTTCCGAATCTCATCCATTACAAGGACACCTAGCGCAAGAGGCAGTGGGATCAACCAAAACTCGATCGGTACCGACGCTGTGCCAAAGAGCCTCTGGATCCCAGGAACCTCTGTCACAAATATGGCAATGCAGAGGGCGATGAGGGCACCGATTATAAGCCAGGGGTTGCGGCGCTTCGCTCTGAACGGGTCGGCCTGGAATATCGAAAGGCGCTTGTTACGCACGGAAAGGAGGTTGCCCCATTGCATGATAACGAGGGTCACAAAGTACACACACTGTCCTGTCGCGTTGAATTGGTTCAATTCGGCCTGCGTGTGCCCGTAGAATCCGTCGCTGTACTTTTGGAACGCGAAGAACAGCGCATGCACCGGGATGCCCGCATACTTGTACATGTAAAGGAAAAACATGGCGTGCGACGAGATCATCTCGATCATGCCGACGAAAAAGTATGCCTGTCCGTAGATGCGTGCGTTGATGAGGTGGTCGCGCTGGTGGTCACGCGGGGGTAGCGTGAGCAGGTCGAATTCCTCTTTCTCGGTGATAAGAGCGAGACATGGTGCGAGATCCGTGAAACAGCAGATGATAATCATGAGGAAGGAGGTCAGGGGGAGCGGTACGCCGAAGAATACGTTCATGATGACGGGCCATATCTCTGACCAACTACCTGCGGAGAGCAGATATGCGATGACCTTTTGCAAGTTCTGGAAGACCAAGCGCCCCAGTCGAATACCTCCGATGATCGAGTCGAACGTGCCCATAAGCACCAAGTCCGATGCCTCAATAGCGACGTCGCTCCCGGACACGATGGCGATCCCCACGTCAGCGGCTTTGAGCGCGGGCGCATCGTTCACGCCGTCGCCCGTCACCGCCACAACATTGTCGCGCTTCTGGAATGCCGTAACGATGCTGAGCTTCTGTTCCGGGGTCGTTCGCGCAAACACGATCTCCTCATACAGTGTCAGGACGTCCCAGTGACGTTCCGTGAGCTGCAGCAGATCTTTCCCTTCGAGGACGAGGCTGGCCTGGATTCGATTTTCGGCGTAGCGACAGCTAGGAAGCGGACCGTCAGGCAGGTCCTTGATGCGCCGCGTTACGTCTGCGAACGAATCCGGTTCGCCATGTGTCGTGATGATCCCAATCTGCCTGCTAATTGCCGCCGCAGTCAACCCAAAGTCACCTGTGACCATGAAGAAACGTGTGCCTGCGCGTCTACACTCCGCAACCGTGATCGCCGACTCTGGGCGTGGTGGGTCCATGAGCCCAAGGAGACCGATGATTGTCAAGTTGTGAGTAGCACTCTCTGTGATCTCACTTCCAAAGTCATTTGAACCGAGCTCGGCATATGGGGTGTAATGGCGCATGCACACAAGGATGACGCGCTGGCCGCCGCGCGACCACTGCTCCTGGACCGCTACCAACTTCTGCCGCGCGGCGGCATCAAACGGCTGAATATCGTTGCTCAGAGCGGACCAGTAGGACGTGCACTTAGGGAGGAGGATATCAGGCGCCCCCTTGATGAATACGGCAGTGTTGGCAGGTTTCTCCATAGGGAAGGAGGGATCTTCTGCGTACATGGTCAGCATCCACTTGTTCTTGGAATTGAACGGGATTTGAAAGATCTGTTCGTTCGCGTTGCGCAAGGCCTGGGCACCGCCGATCGACTCAACAAAGCGAAGAATGGCACCATCTGTGGCATCTCCGTTGATCTCGCGTTCTACAAGGGGGAGGTCTGCCGTCGCTGCGTCGAAAGAGGCACCGTTGCAGAGCGTAGCGGCCTTGTGTAGTTGATGGTGCGCGCCATTGGCGCCTGTGCCCTGCTTTGCGATGATATCTTTGAACTCTTCTGCGGTATAACTATGGTCGACGAAGCCTGTGGAGATGACCGACATCTTATTCTGTGTGAGTGTCCCGGTCTTGTCGGAGCAGATGACCGTGACACATCCCAAGGTCTCTACGGTAGAAAGTGACTTGGGCAAGACGCTAATCGCTTTCATCCGACGAGCAACGAGCGAAAGTGTGAGCGTAACAGCGATGGGGAGTCCTTCGGGGATGAATGCGACGACGCAGCCCATGACGTTGTTCAACATCCCGACGAGGTTGATGAACGCGTTGTGGTCAACGCGCAGCCAGGCAAGCCAGGTAATGAGGATACTGAGCGCGAGGATGATGGTTAAGGTGATAATAATGCGAATGAAACGGCTAATCTCCTGTTGAATGAGTGTCGGTTTGATACTTGTGCTGCCCGTAAGTTTGGAGATGCGCCCCATTACACTGCGGCTACCCGTAAGCACGACTACACCTTTCGCCGACCCATTGGTGACGTGAGTGCCCATAAGCGCGATGTTCGGTGCCTCAAGGAACGTCTCGTTCTTGGCCTCGATGCTTCCCTCTACCTCTTCAGATTCTCCGGTAAGCACTGCACGGTCGAAGCGCACATCGCCCGAGGTTTGGATGAGTCGCATATCGGCTGGGACCTTATTCCCGACGGACAGCATAACCACGTCTCCCGCGACAAGTTCAGAGGCGGGCATCTTGGTAGCCTGACCATCTCTGATGGCGATACACTCCGAAGGAAGAAGATCGAGGATAGAGTTCATAATGCGGCCAGTAGACCAGTCCTGGAATGCAGAGAACATAGCCTGGAATAATATCACGAGAATGACGAGAACGGCGAGGGCAAGATTGGTGGGGGATGGGGGGTTACTGAGTGGGCGCCAGCAAATGAAGAATATAATGACGGCGACCCATAGGATAGAACAGAACCCGCCGAAAAGATAACCCAAAAGCTTCCATATGTATTTCGGTTTTGCCTGAGCGATAGTATTCTTGCCATCGCGCTGGAGGTTGCGTGCCGCCACCTCGTTATCTAGGCCGCGCTCAGAATTGACGTTGAACATCTGGCAGAGTTTATCTACGTCGACGGTATGAAAGGTGAGCGTCCCGAAGAAGTCAACGACATCGTCCTTGGCCTTGGCCGGGTGCTGTGATTCGGTCACCTGGATCGAGAGTGTACGAAATCCGATAGGTATGGACAGGTTGGGCGCAGGTCCAGGCAGAGTAGTACTCGCGTGGAACGCTATCCCAGGAGTGACTGGGATCAAGTTGTCACTGAGATGTCCTTTGGGGACTGACTGTTTTTCCCCGAGCTCGAGCGAAGAATCATCATTATTGACTCCCATCTTTGTTTTCGACCAACTGTGGATTATCGTATAAATTAGAGTCCCCCAGATGTCGACATGGGTAATACATACGAGAGGTGTAAAAAGCCGACGCTATAGGATAAGAGTGAAACACCTTTCCCCGAATGTGAGAGCTACGGGGAAAAAGTTGAAGCCCCTCGCACAAAGTTGAGACCTGCGTGCGCTGGTCTCAGTAGTGCGTAAGAAAAGAGAAGGTATGGAGCTCACCTGGCACTGTACAGGAGTCAGCTATCGTACCAAGCCTAAAAACTTCGCGTTAAAAGAGAAACAGAATTCATTTTAGATTGTGAAAATATCACAGGCAGACCCAGTGCGATGCGGGAGTTTCGCCTGATAAACCTTTGGCAAAATCCCCTCACGCCAACTCCGCCACATCCATAAGCGGCCGAAACACCGCACTTTTTTTGTTGTCATTCATAGCCATGGGAAAAAAATCATAGAAAAATATATGTTGTGAAAGAAAGAGAGTCCTTGAGATATATCCTCCACGAAACGAACCTATTCGTCCAGAATCGCGAAGTTGTTGGTCCAGTTAGACACTGAGACTGGCGACGAAACACGCCACAGACCAGACCAGACTAGGCCTGTTTCTAATTTAAGATTGGTATCAATAGATAATGATGGGTGTAACGGAGCACATCACCTATCGCGTTGGTTTAGGCGCACTGTCCTCATTCCGCGATTCCATTCCAGCTAAAAATAGGTAGGTACAGGCTGGTCGGGAGCGAGACAGTGTTCCTAGTTACTTACTGATGGTTCCATATAAAATTTTCAAGAAAGCATCCGCCAAGGGCTGGTCAGTTGTGATAGAACAGCAGGAATGCTAAAGAGTGCACCAAATAAACTAAATTAAAAAAATCTGCACTGCATCAGCCGACGTGCGCGAGATAAGATGCGACAGTGTCTGTTTTTAGAGAGGTTATCAACCCAGGTCCGGCCCAAATTATACCACCATGGATCACATTGAGCGTATGTACGCAATACGGACATCTCCTGTTAAATCGTACTAGGGAACCTTGGAATAAATAAGTCAACTAACCTGATATAGGTTGCTTTCTATTCATCCTTTTCGCCAGATAACGCGGAGGTTTGGATGAAAGCCGTATGTTTGCATAGGACGGGAATTTTGGACCTCCGTTGAACATGACGTTGATGTTCCTGTGGCCTCACCCGGGCAATGGGCATGGGCATCAACATTAGCAAGGCGTGTCAAGGGGGTGGCTATTGATCATCCCCCGCAATACCATTCTATTTTGGCACTCCTGCATTGTTTTTCCTGTAGTCAAAATCATGGAACTGCGACAGTCTGGCTGTGACCCAGGCAGTCGACTTGTGGGACCAAGACGTAATGACTGCGCTTTCTACATAAGAGGGAAGATAAACATGCGATAGAGGCTACTCACCAGGACTGCTGGTCAAGTATTTCTCCTTGGATTCATAAATTTTAACGCTCAAAGCTCAACGTTCAACTTCAACGTTGAAGTTGGAAGAAAGTTGACATCGATCGTGGCCGCAGCTGCAGGGTGTACTGTATTTGATGGCAACATTTCTTTCCCGTCCCGCGGCACGGGCCGCCATGCCACCCAGGTTTACCAATAATAACCAAATCACCATTCTGGGAGCTTTTCGAGCTCCAAGCTTCTGTTCCAAGCTATAATCATTTACATTCGTTGTAATGAGAAAATTCTGCGATATAACGCTTGTCTCGTTGAGGGGACGGTCACCAGCCTAGCTTCGGGCCTCGAGCCTCGAGCAGGCTCAAACTAGGATATTTCGGAATTTCTACTACAATGCTACCTCCACGGCTGGCAGAATAAGCCAGATTAGCTAGGCAACCGCGGGCCTTGAGCTAGACTCGGAGCGCTCATGCTCGAATTTCCGCTGTATATATTTAATTCAATGTCTGCGCACGACTTGAGGGAAAACTTGGATCAAAAATTTAGGTTAGCATGGCCTTCAACAGATGCGACATTGAAACCTTGGAGTGATGAAACATGCGTGGACTGTTGCTGCAATAATAAATTTCAGGCATTCGTCCTCAAGCCTCCTATACTTCCTGAAAGAACAAAAAATCCTTGTTTTACAACCGCCTTTTTCAAGCACTAATGAGTTCACTCCAGAGTCAGAAACCCTCCCAAAGGAGTTCCTTTGACTTGATACTAAATATAAGATCTACAACTGCGTGTTATATAACACGCAGTTGTAGATCTAGTCGCCGCGGTTTAACATCATGACCGGCTTTCCTATTTATAACCACGGCCATCACATACATCATGTCGAATTGCTTGAAAGTCTGGTATTCCAATTGGGACCAGTACGATAAGTGTACTCCTCCTCCAGAGAAGAGAATGGGGACCTTCGAGATTAGTATTGAGGCCATAATCGGAAAGTACAGGGAAAATCCAGCACCCCTTTGGATGTATAGTGACGATCTTCACTGAGGAATCTATTTTAAGTGGTCAAGCGCAGTTCACAGTCGCGTGTGGGAACAAAGCCTCAGTGATATTTGATCCCACTAGTCCCAGCAACTGCGCACCAGCTTGCTCTTCCCCTCATTCCTCACTCCTTCTCTACGCTGTGAATATCTCCTGTATAGCGCCTCTGCCACAGCCAGTGCGCCGAAACAACTCCAATCCGGAAAGTCTTGTCCATCCCGCTAAAACAAAGCTTGGCATCTTCGAGAAATGATGCATCTATATATTTTGCTTGGCCTTGGCACAGCGTTGCTCGCTAAGGCGCAAGTTACGATTTACTATCAGCCAGGACAAGCACCTCTTGCGACAACAACTGGAAATTACAGTGGCCCCGCAGCCTACAACCCAACCACACTCGTACCACCTCCTATACCCACTGGTTTGGCTCCGACGTTTGGCATCCAATTGCAGAATGGCGGGACACCTGGCTTGTCGATCCAACAAGAGGGTTCTTTCCTAGGGTTTTCGATAGAAATGTCCGTGGTGAACCAAGTCTGTGAGTTACGCGTCATGACTTCAATTGTGCACACACTGATTAAAGTTTAGTGGGAAAGAACTCGTGAGTTACGCGTGCTGAACTCGCGAAGTCCCAAAAAACTAAACATGCGATTATAGTACTCTTTTGCAAGTCCCATTCTTGA
The DNA here is from genome assembly GCA_018282025.1 of Sphagnurus paluster. Classification (NCBI taxonomy): domain Eukaryota; kingdom Fungi; phylum Basidiomycota; class Agaricomycetes; order Agaricales; family Lyophyllaceae; genus Sphagnurus; species Sphagnurus paluster. The sequence goes on from JABCKI010005749.1 coordinate 55,426, forward strand.
ATCTCATGGCCAATATCCAACAGAGGGTGGGGCGCATAAACATACGCGTGGGTGGAAACACTCAGGAAACTGCAGTGCTCGTGGCTAGCACCCCCGATGGCCGCATTCTGGAGAAAGACATCAGTGGAGCATCCAATCCAGTACGCAGAATCAATCATCAACTTCGCACCCATATCTTACTTGACTTGCTTGCAGACGCAAACCCCCCCGCTCGTTTTTACTGCAGACCTATTGTACATGATGCGCAACATCTCGGAACTAGTCAACGTCCGCTGGTTCCTCGGAGTGCCTTTCAATGACACCACTAACTGGCGGCTTGCAATCGCTGAGCAAGGCCAAGCCATTCTCGGAGACTACCTCATCGGCCTGCAGGCAGGTAACGAGCCCGACCTTTATGTGCGCCACGGTCATCGCAACGCAGTAAGTTGCTCGCACACTATGCATCACCTGACAAATGGGTCTTGACATGTGTGCCCAGTCATACGGGCCCTACGATTATTTTGGCGAGTTTGGAAGTCTCATCACCGCCATGGAAGCCGATCCTTTAATCCCTAACCGGAACCTCCTCATTGGGCCAAACATCGCAACAGGTGACTGGGTGCCCGAAGACGTCTGGAACACCGGGTTCATCCAGTCATACAGCCCCAATATTGCGTACCTCGCTGTCGAAAAGTACGTCTTCGCATAGCAATGAGTGTTTGTCTTACTTATAATAAATTATTCAAGCTATCCAAATGACAACTGCTTCGCGCAGTTCGGTGTCGGGAACTACCAGGACCCTAATGTGGTCTTCCCGACGTACCTCAACCACAATGCAGGCAAGGGCATCATAAACAAGTACCTCAACACGACAGCATACATACAGCCCCTCAACAAAAAGTTGCTCATGTTCGAGACAAATACCGCATCGTGTGGAGGATTTCCTGGTATAAGTGACGTATTTGGCGCCGCACTTTGGGGTCTCGACTACTCCCTGCAGATGGCGTATTCGAATTTCTCTGGCGCACTCATGCACGTCGGTGGGCAGAATGTGTTTTACAATGTTGGTTCCTACTGCAAGTCATATTTGCGTTCATACTAACGTATATCGAGGCAGCCGTTCACCTCCCCGCCCACGAATCAATCGACCTATCATCAATGGACCATCGGCCCTATCTACTACTCTGCGCTCATTATGGCAGAGACGCTCGGTCCTTCAAACGGGACACAAGTGCTCGACCTCAACGCGAACGGCGGGAACATCTACACCCCGGCCTATTCAATATACGAGAACGGTAACCCTGTGCGCGTGGCCCTGTTTAACTTTGTGAACGATCCTACGGGTGCCAATACCCTGCAGGTATCGATCTCAGTGGGCGGCGGGCAAACCGGCACCAACAATGCGACACCCGCTCAGGTCAAAGTCAAGTGAGTGGCACTTTGACCTCGCCACCTCGCTCCTCACACTGCTTTACTAATCTGTAACTTCAGATACCTGCTCGCGGACTCCATATCCCAGATCGGGAACTTCACCTGGGGCGGCCAGACCTTCGGGAGCAACTTCGAATCCGACGGACGTCCTATGGGTACAGAGAACATCACCACTGTGCCCTGCGACCAGACCAACAACGTTTGTGTCATCAGCGTCCCAGCTCCAGGGTTTGCGCTTGTGTTCCTTAACGACGCAGACGACACTGAGAATGGTGGCTCATCGTCGATGACGTTCCCGACGACAGCACTGACGCAAACGCGGAACACGGCAACGGTTGCCCCTGGGGTACTCGCTACGTCGAATGGACATGGTGGGCTGGAGAACAAGTTTGGCAGCACAAGCCCAGGGAAGAATAGCGCTGCGAGTGTGCGCGTTGAATCAGCGGCGGCACTCGTGGTGGTGGCCCTCGTGTCGGGAGCTATGTTACTAGCAGGCTTCACTGCACCGTGAGCAAGGGAACCTTGACTTATTGAGAACTTCCCGCTCGCCCTATTATACTGTTAATATTTTACCTTACGTTTGCGGATAGCTATTTCACCCTGTGGGCTGGCTGGGATCGCCCTATTGTCTGTGGTAGACTAACTATATATACCAGGTCGCTCTTTACTATCGCGATTATATCCTCGTATTTGTAGCTTTGAGTTTTAGGCACCGATGTGATGTCCTGCCATGAAATGCAGGAAATCTGAAAGTATAAAGAGAATTTTCGAGTTCCAAACGAGATTTCCGTCGCGTAGAATGTTTCCTGAATTACTGGGCCCTACATATGTCAGCTTGTGTTCTCAATTGCAAGCCAACAACCAGGCGCGCTCCAATTCGAGGCAACTTGTTCTTCAAGTCGTGCAAGTTTGTTAGGTACTAAAGATACCAAGGACCTCAAGTGACTGATACAATTGCATTATCGTTGAGTATGCTTAATTCCAAAATGAGTGTCTGTAGCAGGATAGAGTAGTGAGGCCCGATGTCCAAGTGGGTATGAGGTTAGTAATAATGTGCATGCGCATGTGTATAGTACTATAAAGCGACATGAAATCGGAATGTCCCAACTGGTTCGTGGAAAATATAATGAGGTGTGTGCAAATAAATTATCCCAAGGACGTGAGAGGGTGGCAAAGCTAGCGCTCAAACACCGCGCAAAAACACGAATAGCACGCCTCCCACCACGGCCAATACGCTTCCAACAACCCCCACAGCCGGCCTCACCGCGCCCGCTGCGTTCTTGACCCCACCACCCGGACTCGTGCTCCCAAGCTTCTTCTTGTCAAAGCCGCCATTCGACGTCGCCAGCAGCGTAGCGTCGACGGTCGCCGTGTTGCGCGTCTTGGTCTGCGCGGTCGTCGGGAACGTCGTCGATGGCGCGCCCTCCGTCTCAGTCAGCGTGCCGTCAAGGAACACGAGCGCGTAGCTCGGCGCAGGGACGCTGATCACGCAGACGTTGTTCACCTGGTCGCACTGCACCGTCGTGATGTTCTCGGTGCCTATGGGCCGGCCGTCCGAGTCGAAGTGGCCGCCGAACGTCTATGGATGCGGATTAGTGTTAGCTACATACCGGGACACAAATTGAAGACTAACCTGCCCAGCCCATGTGTAGTTGCCCTTTTGTGAGACAGAGGACGCAAGGAGGTACCTGCAAACGCGTCAGTGGCTGGTAACTAGACAGTGGCCGCAAAGGTTCTGGGCCGACTCACTTGACTTTGACTTGTGCAGGTGTCGCGTTAGGCTGCCCGACGCCCGAGCCGCCGATGGCGATCGACACGCTTAGAGTACTTGCTCCAGAGGGATCGTCGACAAAATTGACGATCCCGACACGTACGGGGTTCCCGTTCTCATAAATCGCATATGCAGGCGTATGGATATCCCCGCCGTTTGCATTGAGGTCTAGGACCTGCGTCGCGTTCGACGGCCCGAGTGTTTCTGCGACCACAAGTGATGAATAGTAAACAGGACCGACGGTCCATTGATGGTATGTCGATTGGTTGGTGGGAGGGGATGTGAACGGCTGCATCAGGGATAATTATTAGAACAGCAAATATAGCTCCTAATATTGGCACCACGCACATTATAAAACACGTTCTGTCCACCAACATGCAAGAGCGCACCACTGAAATTACTGTACGCCATCTGCAGGCCATAGTCGATGCCCCATAGTGCTGCCCCGAAGACGTCGCTAACGCCGGGGAATCCACCACAGGACGCCGTGTTCGTCTCGAACATGAGTAGTTTTTTGCCCTTTGATTGTGCATAGTTTGTCGAATTGAGGAACTTGTTGATGATACTCCTGCCGGCATTGTGGTCGAGGTACGAAGGGAACACGTCCTGCGGTGCATGCACCGTTCCACCTGTGTTAAACTGCACCGCGCAGTTGTCTGTCGGGTAGCTGGTATGGGATCAGTAATGACGCTAATGTAAGAAAATGAACATTTACTTTTCAACAGCAAGGTATGCGAGGTTTGCACTGAACTGGTCAACAAACCCAGTGTTCCATATGTCCTCAGTTGTCCAATCGGCATAGGCAATATTCGGTCCGATCAGCAAATTCCTATTCTTCGCGTTCGCGTCGTTCGACATTTGCGTCACGAGGTCGCCAAACTCGCCCACGTAGTCATAAGGCCCATATGTCTACACCGAAGCGTGTCATCATGGCGGAGTAAGGGAGGGCATCACACCGGTGACGCACCGAATTCCTATGCAGATGCCGCGCGTACAGATCAGGCTCGTTACCTGCCTGCAGCCCGATCAGATAGTCGCCCAGAATCGCCTGACCTTGCTCTGCAATCGCTAGCCTGTTGGGTGTGTCCACAAGGAAGGGAATACCTATGTTGGAGTCAGTCACACCAAGCCGGCCGCCGACACACAAGACACACCGAGGAACCACCGAACATTCACAAACGAAGATATCTTCCGCATCATGCGGAGCAGATCCGGCGTGAACACCAGTGGCGGCGTTTGTGTCTGAGGGCCGAGAATCAATCGATCTAGCCCATTGGGAGTGAACACAGGGACTCACAGGATTGGACGAGCCCGTTGCGTTCTTCTCGAGGATTCGACCATCGGGCGTGCTATCTAGGAGAACAGCAGTTTCCTGCGTATTTCCACCAACGCGGACGTGTACACGACCGGCGCGCTGCTGGAGATTCGCCATCAGGTTGAGGAACGGTACCTGGATGAATGACCTGTGTGCGATGTCAGACAATATAGTGGAACCGAAACAAAAAGCCACTGACGAATTCTTTCCCACTAGTGATGTCGGTCAGCGAGTAGATAAACTCTAAAATAGTTGATAGTACGCACAGACTTGATTCGCAACGGACATTTCTATTGAGAAACCGAGAAAGGCGCCGTCCACGGGTATAGAGAGGCCGTTTGTTCCACCATTTTGAAGCTGCAATGTGAACTGGGTGTTGAAAGGGCTTGGAACAGGCGGTGGTACCAAAGTTGTTGGGTTGTAAGCAGCTGGTCCTGTGTATTCTGAGCCAGCGGCTGAGGTGGTGGATGTTGTCAACGTTTGTTGGCCATAAATTGTGACTGCGTTTGTTGTAACGACGGCCTGAAAGATGCCAAGGCAGATCAATTGAATATGCATGGTGTGCCAAGGGTCGTTAGGGATGCCAAGCATGCGCGTCCTGTACTCAGCGGCTGATCTCCAGGGAATGACGTCCGATGAGAGAGCTGAATAGCAATTCGTAAGGAGGGAGGAGGTGGTGGTCGGTATAAAAGGGTTGAAATTTAGCTTTGACACGAGAACGGGGACGTCAATCCGTTGCCTGATTCGGATCCATGGCCATTAGTCCACCAGCGTCTAAAAATATGACCACCCCGTGTGAACTCAATAAGCCTCAAAGATCATATGTACACAGCTCTGATAATGAGAGGTCGACGTCAGCTGTCACCGATTTTGTGACCGGCATATCATGTCAGCTGAAATCA